>JALLAU010000863.1:0-12292 GCA_036939495.1 Thalassiosira hispida
GTGCTGAAACGGAGCTCTAGTATTTGTTATTTACACTCTACTAAGTAGAAGTTAAGTACGCTATGGCGTACTTGCACAACAAGGAGATAGTTAAGGGTAAACCCTGTAACTGATTAGTCATCTATAGTTAAGGGTAAACCCTTTAACTTATGATGAACCTATCCAGAAATCCAGAACCTATCAAAAATGCAATAAAATAATGATGTTTTGCTGGCCTATCTACCTAGACCTGTGGATGCTCCGAGGGCCATGTGTCTCGTAGGAACTGGTATGTTTCTACGTAGAAACCCCCGTAGAGATTGAGCGCCATTCCTGTCATTTTTCTCTCCTTTCTAGATCAAAGATCAAAGAGCAGGCTGGCTGCTACCATCGCCATTACTTAATCCGCTCCTTGTTCTTCGCCCTGGAATCGATCTCGTCACAATCTAATTGAGCAATGAGCGCTGCGTCACGGTCCAAGCGTAGGAAACGCTCGGATAGGAGCAATGAGGTCATCGTGATTGACAGCGACGACGACGAAGTCGCGGAGGAGGATGATCGCAAGCCCGCTGCCAAACCAGCGGCTAAGAATCCTCGTCCATCCTGCATTTCGCTATTGGATAGTTCTGATGAGGAAAATGGGAGAAGGTAGTCTAATGCTATACGACATCGGCGCAAACGCAAACTAGAAAGGACAAAGGAAGTCTTGGATCGTGAGCTGGCGGAAGCCGTCCAGGAAATCATTGCCCTGGCGAACACGGCAAAGCACTAAGCAAAAATTCAACAAACCATCACTTCAACAATACAATGTGGAGGCCGTGACAGTCAACAACATTGTGTATTTCGCAAAGAATTTATTGGAATTGCAACAAGAGTTTGTGCATCAAAAACGGATCAATGGATATTATTGACACGGGGTATCATTATACTGATAATAGAAACATGTCCAATATTCAATATTCACACTCATGGTTTGATGACGGCTGCTGAGAGGAATACGAGCAATGTGAGCGCGACTGGAAAGGGGGCAGGTGAGTTATGGCATTGCTGGGTTTCTGTCGAATCTCCTCTCATTATTTTACACGCATTCAACTTATTGTTAACATTTGGTGATGGAATTTATACTGCAAAGCTCCTTTGGTGATGTGGGGATCATTGTCGGTAGACTTCAAGGCAAAGCCGTTCGGATGGCTGGGTACATGAACCCTCACCGGACAGTCGATGCAAATACAATCATTGGTGATAAACGTGCATCGGGGATAGACATGAGTGGCCATCCCATGAGCAGCCAAGAGTGGCCAGCTGATGACTTTCACCATGAGTTTGTACTACGGTCCTCAAAGCAATGCCTACCAATGATTCGGTTTGATCACGCAATCAGACAGCATAAAGATGGAAAGGAGATGATACGATACATCAAGTGGTCATTGCAGCAAATATTAGATCGGTTATTCAACAATGGGATGCAACGCATTGACATGAAGAATGTGCAACTAGTCACGCCCCCGCCAATCACTGCGTCGGCATTTCTTGGAGCTCTCCTCCCACCACCTATCAATCTACCAGCTTTCCCAATGGCAGGTGCTGCGGCTACTAATCCATTTCCACCATGGTCAACATCGACTTCTCGCTCGGCGATGCCGTTTGGCATGGGAGGTTTGGCTACAGTGAGAGGCCGGGCAAATCATTCTACCTCAACGAGCCAAACACTGAACTACACGGCCCCGCGGAGTCTCAATGCTGGAGTTCCGCCCAATGCCATGACTGCACCGCCAACATCCTGTGACATGGAGGAAGAGTGCAGCATATGCTTTGACCAACTGAAGAAAATGTCGTGCGTGGCATTGAGGGCTTGCAAACATTGCTTTCACAATGATTGTATTCAGCAAGCGTTTGAGAGTAAGCCCCAATGTCCAATATGTCGTAAGAGCATTGGAGAACCGCGAGGAACATCTCCTTCGGGCGAAATGAGGATATCGACCAGTCCCGTCCAATGTGCAAGCTTTCGGAAAGACTCGATTCTGATCACCTATAATATTCCTTCCGCCCCTCAAATGAGCTATCATGACAATCCAGGAGTAAGCCACGGCGGGAAATACGAATCTGCATACTTGCCAAATAATTCGGATGGGCAGAATCTTTGCAAGCGGCTGAAGTTTGCGTTTATGCACGGCCTGATATTTACAGTTGGAACATCGATGACTACAGGAGCTCCAAATCAGTGCACGGTAAGTTTCAAGAAGTTAGCTTTGATACTATTCATTTTATTGTCTCGTTGTTTTATTGTATCTTGCTTTATATAAAAATGGATGAATATGCTACCCTAGTGGGCTTCAATTCACCACAAAACCTCTCATACAGGAGGAGCTAGTGCTCATGGATTTCCAGACCCAGACTATTTTGTGAACTGTAATGGCGAACTGGATGCCCTAGGCGTACCATCTTTCCAATCGCTAGATGATTATGGCAAAGTTATCTCTTGAAGGGATACACTCTATGCAGAAGGAATCAACAAATTAAATGCACAGCCCAGTATTTGATTGAAGTGTTCCAGCTCCTTACTGATGTCAATACGACGACTCTCTGCTTTGCCATAGAAGAAAAATGGTTGATACTGTCCAATGGAATTGTCGAGTATTAATTTTATAGTTCATGCACATATTTCACAACATTTGTTTTTCGTGTTCACTTGAAGAGCTTGCGTCATTACCAGTTGTGGAGCTGCTCTTACTCGGTGTTGGGCGATACTTGAGCCAGAGCCCAGATCACTCGCCGACCTCTGTGTGTGACTACGGATGAAAGGCACACCCCTGCCACTTCCATCGCCGAGGCAGCGATGAATAATGGGGAGAAGACAGCAGCATATCATACTTCCTCAATCTTATGAACTCTCTGGTTTCACTGGTACTCAGTCTCACACAAGTAGCCTGGCCTGTCTTAGCTCCGGTGGCCATTTGTTTGGCTGAAGGGTTTGAGAACAAGGAAGGCGCAATGAGTATTGTTATATCTTCCCTGTCCGGCAGGTTATCAGCGGCAGCCCAAGCGAGGAGGTTTCAAGAACACAATCCAAAATCTGGCTAAAAGAGGGGGGCACTATGACATGATTCATACTTAATACAGCTCAATACTGAATTTGATGTCATACTAATATAAGATGGACGGAGGATCAACAGCGAGCGAAGCAACTGACCCTTGCCATGTCGAACCGCCCTCAAATAGTTCTACCCTGAATCTTTCTTGATTTCACTCAGAAGAGATGCCGCATGGTGAAACAATTTGCTAAGAATCCAAGAGAATATCTTGGACAGTTTGGACAAAAGTGATAGAAGCAGTCCCACGCTATTGAGTGACACAATAAGTGCTTCTCCTAATGCTTCTCCCCAATACATCAAGCCTCAACTAGATCAACACTTATGGCCAAAGAGTACTAAAAGACAGCATGAGCTGACGAGTGAAATGATGAACAGCAGTATTCCTCAAGACAATCATAGATCTCAACAACAAGAGCAACAATATAATTCTATGTGCTACTTGTCCAACACCAGGATACAGTTGAGTGTTGCCCAAGAGGTGATTGCACTCGCCAATCAGCTGCTCAACAACAATCCAAGTTTTCACAGCAACAAGTAGGAGACAACAGCAAAAGTAGCACAATGGATTTCGTCAAGATTCTCCTAGGTGAAACATCCCGCTCTACATCTCACATGATCATACCAGAATCCAATAACAATCTCAGCAAGGCCTTAGCAAATCATGACTTTGCAGTTGTCAAACGATCCGATGTAATCTTGGCCTATCGTTGTGGTTCCACCATGGAAGAATATGTCACTAATTACCAAGGTGGCCAAGGCTTGTCAGGCGTAGAAGAATCAAGGCCCCCACCAGAAGAATGCATGACTTTTGTACTGAGTGATGCAGGATGTATCGTACCAATATGATTAAGAAAAGTCAATGGGCGGATTTCGTACGCTTGGCGTCATCCTCGTCCACTAAAACAACGATCAGACTGATGATCTTCTGGTCCAGCAAGAAAAGGCTCGAGGAAACCTCTAGTGTGTATGCCGTATGATTACTTGGATTGACTGTTCTGTTGTTCAGGCTATTGCTGTACGGTGCTTCATCATAAAACGATAATCTATTCAAAAATTACTAATTGAACTACTCAGGCAATTACAAGTGCCTCAAATAATGAGACCGGGGGGAGGTAATCACGCACACACATTTATCAGGTACTCACTCTGTGTGTTTTTGATCAATTTATTTTCTCAAACACATATTTTCTACTTTAAAATAGCACTCCCTTTCATTCACGAATAATTCAATTGGCAACTAGTCTCATTCTGAAAACAGGCGTTCCTACATCATATCAAGTCTCAAGGCCAGAATAATCTAGAGTGAACTTGATCCACCATACGAGACTTTGCAGTGAAGCTGGAGGCATAGAGGAGAGCACCGATATTATCGTCTTCTTCTTCTTCGTCTTCATTATCAGCTTGACGATCTTGTTGAGTCTCCATTTGAGAGTTGTTGTCAGAAGATTGCTTAAGATCTTCTTGTGACTCATCTTGAGGAGATTCATCTTCGTTCTCCTCTCGAGAACGGGTATTTTTTTCTCTTGCTTGACTGGATCCCTCGCTTACACTGCACATGCGATAAATGGCGTTCATCAATACTTTGTCAGATAGCTCGGTATCTTCTGATTCTAAACAGGCAATCTTCCTACTTTCTTCACTTGGAACGTGTTCTCCCGCCCCCCTCATGAGAGAACTGGGCTTAGCATTTAATGGGAAGAGCTCCCTATCTCTCATTGTGAAAGCCTTGGCAAGTACTTTTGAGTGTTCCGGTCTCATTGTGAAATCTTTCGGAAGCACTTTTGAATGTTCCGAGGCCAACATACTGGCAATCTCGTCTTTGGCTTCAAGGGCCTCCGAGTATCCCTCTTCCACAACTACTTCCGGCTGTTCCGCCGAGGCCATGTTACTATCTGCTTTTAAGGAGACAAGTTCCCTAGCTTTCATTGCGAAAGCCTTCGTAAGAACTTTCGACTGTTCCGAGGCCAACGCACTAGCTGCTTTCAAGAGCGTAATATCGCACTGTCTTGAAAAGCTTACTGATCGCCAACCTGGAGTAGCATCAACTTTCACTGCTGCTTTTAAGCGCTCAATCGTTCTGTCTTTCGACTTACTAGCTGCTTTGAAGTTCTCAATCTCCTTGTCTTTCGCTTCAAGTGATACTTTTGACTGCTCCGAGGCGAACGCCCTATTTGCTACTAAGTTCTCAATCTCCTTGTCTTTCGCGTCAAGTGATACTTTTGACTGCTCCGAGGCGAACGCCCTATGTGCGTCCATGAGTGCTCCTAAGCGCTTAATCCTTGCGTCCCTATTTGCTTTTAAGCGTTCAATCTCCTCGTCTTTCGCTTCAAGTGCAAATTGCGACTGTTCCGAGGCCGACTCACTAGCTGCTTTTAAGTGCCTAATCTCCTCGTCTTTGGCTTCAAGAGCAACTTCCGACTGTTCCGAGGCCGACTCGCTAGCTGCTTTTAAGTGCTTAATCATATCGTCTTTGGCTTTAAGTTCAAGCCTAATCTCCTCGTCTTTCGCTTCAAGAGCACCCGAATATTTCTCAACAGCTATTTCCAAATTCCTTTCCATGCATATGAGTTCAATGTCTTTTGCGGCAATGACATCGTTTGCGTTGTAGATAACCTTTCGCAATGTGTTCTCTGATTCCTTGGCTGCCTCTTTCCATGCTGCAATCACTCTTGAGGAGCTTGCGTCGGGGGACAAAGAATCAGAACGAGACTCTGTGAGCCCTGCTTGGTTTGGCGACACCACTGCCTTCGCTTCATCTCCTTGTCCTTGGATTGGCGACAGCAACAGCACCGCTGCCTTCGCTTCAGCTATAATATCTCGAGTTTTCTTAGAGACGCTTGAATTATCGGTAAGCGCACTCAACTCATCCTCCTGAGTAAGATCAATGGTTACATTGTTGCGACTTTGACCTGCCCCCTCATGTAACAGAACTTCGTGAGTCCCTGTCCCTGCTCCATCATGCTCCCAGGAAACTTGATGTGGATCTGTCTCTTCATTCCTTATACATCCGATGCAGATATTGTTTTTGTGCACAAGAGTACCATTTGTGCACTTTAGGCAGCTATCAGGTCTGTGCAGAGTACCATCAGGATATTGAATAACTTCGTCGAATGGATGCTTGGGTTTCTTTGGTTCTACGTGTCCTTCTGGATCTGGCTGCTTCCGTTTCATTTTAGTAAGATTGCTTATGTCTTTACAATTATTTAGCAGGTGTCCTTTTGTTTCGCTCGGTTCATGTCTTCATGTGGCTAAACAAATAAAAACAGTAGCCCCCGATATGATGTTGTGTAGTCAGCTGGTGTTGTTTGCTGTTGGTGGTTGTTGAAGTAAAAAAGTTCGTATGCGCGATTGATTCGCTCCAGATTCGCTCATCATCGGGCAAATACGTACGAACCGAAAACCGTCAAGACATTTTGAGTGGTCGGATGGGTACTGAAAAAACAACGTAAAAAATGTACAAGCTTACAGGTCTCAGCTCCTACATACGATCCAGGTTAGTACCGAATTCACAATGACCTCATCCGACAGAATGACCCCAGCGATCAACCTGTCCGTGCTTCAAGTACGATCGTGTTGGGTGGTGGATGGCCTATCAGAAAGACAGGTCGCATAAGTTACCTATCGTAGATGCCTACGATGTAGGCTGTAGATTAAGTGAAGAGACACCAAGTCATATTCGAGGAAGATGCGAACTAGATGCGTACCTGATTCGCGATTTACAAGAAGTCAACCTGTTGACCTTACGTACCTACCTACGCCTCTCTCCTACCAACTTTACCTAAAGATACCTTCCCCGAAGAAGCGGTACATAGCATGTCCGATCAAGTCTATCTTATCCCACTCCTGTCCGTCGACAGACTATCAGTGTAGGGTTAACCCTCACTTGTAGAGATCTTATCCCGTCTGGTCCCGTCCCGGGAAAGTTCTGAGTAGTGTTGTGAAACTTCACTAAAATGATCAGATTGAAGTTCCGGGCGGGGGAACTCTTCCCGCCATTTAAATTGTTGATGTTCCCGCCATTTTGCGTATCCAAATTATTCAACAAAGATCCAAACATCAACATCCAAATCACTCGCTCGCCCTCGCTCGGATCGGCGCGTCCGCACAAAAAACGACCATGGTCGACGGCCGCCCTATCACCATAACTACGCCTCAATAACAGTTCACTGCCTTACGCAAATGATGCTGCGATCGAAATATACCACAGGCCTTGCGGCGCTCATAGTCGGGTTGGCAGTGCCGTTCACATCGTCGTTTGCGCCCTCGAAGACGGCATCATCAATAACACATCATCATCGGTCACCAACGTCAACGTCAACGTCACCAGCAGACCAAAGATGGATTGTGCTGTCCGCATCCGCACTGCCCAATGATGATGCCAATAATAACAGCAAAAGCGATGAAATAGACGATGACTATAAAGTATCCTTCTCCTCCGCGGTAGCCAACGGCTGGCAACCAGAACGAGGATCCTTCGCTGGAATCCGCCGCATCTCAAAAACGGCCCTGTCAATGCAGGGCGATGCCGTAATGCCCGATGGAGGCCTATCTCCCTGCATCATCAAAGTGGTAGGCGTAGGCGGCGGAGGATGCAATGCCGTAGATCGCATGCTCGACACACGCGTTTCCGGCGTGGACTTTTGGGCCATCAATACCGACGCACAGGCTCTGGGCCGCAGCAAGGCCAAGGGAGCCAAGGTCTTGAATATTGGAACGGCCGCCACCCGTGGATTGGGTGCCGGAGGTAATCCAGACGTGGGACAAATGGCCGCCGAAGAATCGCGTGCGGAAATCGCGGCAATGGTGGAGGGTACCGATCTATGCTTCGTCACCTCTGGCATGGGGGGAGGAACCGGAAGCGGTGCTGCACCGGTGGTAGCCGAAGTGTCCAAAGAGGCAGGGGCACTCACCATTGGCATTGTCACGAAACCATTTCGATTCGAGGGCAAACGTCGTATGAGGCAGGCAGTCGCCGCCATTGAACGATTGAAGCAACACGTCGACACGGTCATTGTCGTTAGTAACGATCGACTGTTGGATATCATACCGGAGGATACACCCATGAATAGGGCGTTTGCCGTGGCCGATGATATATTACGACAGGGCGTGGTGGGCATTTCCGAAATTATCGTCAAGCCCGGTTTGATCAATGTGGATTTTGCCGATGTTAGGAGTGTCATGAGCGATGCAGGAACGGCATTGATGGGGATTGGTATCGGAAGCGGCAAGACCGGTGCCGAGGATGCCGCCACCGCTGCCATTTCTTCCCCACTTTTAGATTCGAGTATCGATAATGCCAAGGGGGTAGTATTCAATATTTCGGGAGGGGAAGGTCTGAGTCTGACCGATGTCAACCGCGCCGCACGATTGATTTACGATAGCGTGGAGGAGGATGCCAATGTCATCTTTGGCGCACTGATTGATGAAAATCTCGAGGATTCCATATCGATTACAGTGTTGGCTACGGGGTTTGCGGACGTGACGAAAAAAAATTTGGAGTTCTTGAATGACGTGGTGAGTGGGGGGATGATGGCCAAGGAGAAGAAGGAGAATGCTGCTGCGGCGGCTGCTTCGCAGGCTACTAGTATGTCGCGAAAGGCATCATCGTCGCCGGTGGAGAATTACGAGGATGAGGATGAATCGTCTGAAGACGATGAAGAGCGTGTCCCATCCTTCTTGAGGAGTCTGAAAAGGAGGTAGGGAATAGGTAAATGAAATAGGGTACATATATATATATTTTATGGATTTTTGATGTCTCGAAAAAGAAAATGAGTCACTTGATGGCTTTTACAGTGTTGGTAATGTTTACGACGATGAAAAATTAGTGGAAAGGGATTTCATCAAATCTGAATATCATTGGCAGCAAGCAGCCATGCTGGGAAATGGCAGTGGAAGGCACAATCTTTGTTGGTATGAGTATGAGGGTAAAGAGAAAGGCAACGCAAATCGAGCAATAAAGCATTGGATAATTGCTGCAGGGACTGGATTCAAGGATTCCCTGGATTATGTACGTCAGTCGTTTTTTGCAGGGATGGGTGACTAAAGCTGACTACGAGAAGGCTTTGAGGAATTATCAAAAATACATGGACGAGGTGACTAGTGACCAGAGAGAGACAGAGCTGCGGCAATCTATGGCGCAAAGCTGATGTAGATCAGGACTGAGTAAGTCTGAGCAAGATCCAATCATTTCTCTATTGCAAGATTTGATATGTGAAACGCATTTCGGAGCAAAAAGCATCAACTTCTCTATTTTGGAAGGCTGGAGATAACTCAAATACCTATTGGTTTGTATCATTTATGGGGCGTATAACAAATCATGTCAGAATCCAATACCGAACACCTGCCTGAAATGACATCAAGGAGAAGGGCAAGGGATATATCATAGCATATCTTGACTGATGATGTTCAACGTTTTGAATCACAGCTCTGAGTTTTGAGGATAATGAAAGATTGGTATAACCTGTACAGAACCTGTTAGTAAACGAACTGAGTTAATTCTCTATTTGGAAGGTTATTCAGAAACGCATTTCGGAGCAAAAAGTATCAACTTCTCTATTTTGGAAGACTAGGGAAAAGTCAAAAGTCATCAAAAGACAGGAAGAGGTGCGGATACATCAAAACTAGTGTTTACCTATGCATAAAATAACGAAGAATCACACACATGCATATTACGAATACAGAGACGGTTCCTCATTTGTTGCATTGTAATAGCGCGCTTTGACGCCAAGGACACAAAGCTCCATTGACTCAAGACGCATTTGAACGTGTTCGCATTTACACCCTCTCACTGACTAAGCTTTACAACCCATGACCTGCCAAAAGTAGATGTTCTCCACAAAAATGAATAACCAGCTTTTTAGAAAAGGGCAAACAATAAGCATTTACGCCCTTCTACTGACCAAGCTTTACACCTCTTGACCTGCCAAAAACAGATGTTTTAGATGCAGTAATCAATAGTTTCAATTGTACACAATTTCAACAACTACCTATCTTCCCCTTAGCGTTACAATTTACTACAATGTACTTGATCTAATAGCTGAGTATGTCAGCTTGATCCCCTTCTCTGTTGCTGCTGTCATTGCCCTTTGAGCAATAAATCTGACTTGATCTTCCCAGGCCATCAAATCATCGAGGCCTTGTTGTGGCTTTGGTCCAAGTGATAACCCAGAAAGTTTGATCATTTTCGCTGAAAATGATCTCAACGCACTTGCAGATTTTATGTTTGTGTCCTTCTTGGCCTCACCGCCTTTCAAACTATCCTTCCAAACAGTATACGATGCATCACCTTGATTAAAATGCCAATAAATGAATTTCAGATCCACCTCCTTCATTCCTTCAACTTCGGTCTTGATAATATCCCAGGGCATTACTAACTTACGGCGCTTTGGAGGTGGAGGAGGAGGATCATCAAAATCTGACGGATTAAATTCAGACGGATTGGCAGTGTTGGCGGCACATAAACGTAGCACTACATCCCTCAACCTCTTGTTCTCTCCCGACATAATGTCAAACCTCTCATTCATCATCCTGATCTGCTCTGACAAACCATGATATTCATTTTGCATTGCGTACAATAAAAGGGTGTTCTGTTGCGTCGACTTTGCAACCTCTCGTGTCACTTGCACTAGGCTGCGTGCATCGACTTGGGTCATTTCTTCCGTTCGTTTGTCATCATTTGGTGGCACTGCCGTAGAATGATGAGCAACTGCTCCCCCCCCCTGCTGCAAAAGTGCAATCTGCTGCATCATTAGCTTCTGCTGCATCTGCTGGTATTGATGTGATGCCATATTGAGATGTGGATTCTGCATCTGCTGCTGTTGCATCATCAACTGCTGCTGTTGTTGAATCTGCTCTTGCGCTGCGTGTTGCATCACCTTGAGCTCATGCTCCTTTTGGACCGAGGCTTGCTGTATCATTGCCGCCGCCGGTTGATTTGGCGATAATACTGCCGCTGCTGCAGCCGTTGGTTGGGCTGATGGGGGATACTTATTAGTAGTAGAAGTCTGAACTCTCGCCATCTGAGCAGCAGCAGCAGCAGCAGTATTCGCAATGGCGGGTGGCGGCGCCCCCCTCTGGAAAAAGGTAATCTCCAAGAACGTTTCTTCGCCCTCTTTCCGCTCTTTCCTCCGTGCCATCAACTCTCTTTCGAAGACATTACTATTCAATATCTTGGATCCTCCCATTCTTTGATCCTTGATAGCTATGATCCAATGATTCTTGTCTAGGAGGTTGGATGGGATTGTATTGTGGAATGGTGACTCGGGACTTGATGGATATGCAAAAGAATCGGGAGAAGAAGAGATACGTAGAGCCATGCGTATGTATAAGATGGTGTTTTGAGGATAGATCTCGAAATGAACTACCGTGTGCCAACCTTGGGCTTACCTGAGTGCCATCAATATTGGTATGCCAAAATTGTCCTCATCGTCGTGCAACATAAAACCAATCTTTTGAGGCAGCGGTGGGAGCTTAAACGTCACTTTGACGAACCGATCGGCATGCTTATCGCCAGCTCTGACGGGCATGCTTCCCGCTGCTCGTTGCTGTTGCTGTTGGTTCATGCCACTCTCCTTTTCTCCTGCCCTTTGCCTTTTCAAGGGTGGGCCATCATTGTCGCTCGGCTCGTTCTCTTCCTTCGATTCCATGCTTCCCGTATTGTTCGGCTTCTTCTCGACCTTCTCTTTGAGGGTTTGGAATTCATCCTCGTCTTCGTCCATTGCCATCTTGTCTAGATCCTCGCCACACTTCTTTGGAACGCTTGTCACCTTTTCAACAACAATGCATGTTTCTGCTTTCATGTCTGCAGTTTCAGCTTTCTTCGTGGGCTTGTTGGCTGAATTTAATTCTTCTGCCACATGCATTAGAATCTTGTCGGATTTCTCTCTCATCTCGCTTTCCTTATTCTTTTTCAACAAAGCATTCTGCTGTTTTTTTGTCTGCATTTTCAGCCGCTTCTTTTGCTGGTGGATGTTCCCTTCTTGGTTCGATTAATGCCATCGTCGGCGTTCGGCGTCTTTCGTTTCTTTGTGCTGATACTGCTATGACTCAGTCAATTATTACTTGATTGCGCCTTCCGTTGCTGCATTGAGATAGACTGTTGAGACGAATATGCAGTGGCAGTGGCAGCGAAAGTGAAAGTGAGAAGAGGACAACACAAAGCAGCTATGTTAGTTAGTTAGTTAGTTAGTTAGTTTTAGTGTTTTTGTTCTAGGACGTATCCT
>JALLAU010000864.1:0-12282 GCA_036939495.1 Thalassiosira hispida
GCGCCAATTTTTCTAATATCCAAATAATATCAGCGATGTCTCTTGGTACAACTCACCGATGAAGGTATCGTATTTAAAACTACCGCTTTATGTTCCCGCTATTTTTATGGCAAAGTTATTGATCCAAGAAAAATAGGCGGGAACGGCCATCACTACTTCTTCCCAGGGCGGGTTTTTGCAAGCCAGACTATAACAGGTTCTCCTGGGGATAAGTTGGCCCTGTGTGTGGGCTGTTTTAGGGGAAAGCGTGATTTTCTAGGAGGACCCATAATGGGTTTTGCCTCATAGGCAATCCTGAGTCCTCCCGCCATTTCCTAGGACCTAGGTACTACATACCTCTACCTACCATACCTATCCAACAATGCTCGCGCCAATTTTTCTAATATCCAAATAATATCAGCGATGTCTCTTGGTACAACTCAACGATGAAGGTATGTGCAACTATCGCTTTATGTTCCCGCTATTTTTAGGCAAAGAGGGAAAAAATGACTTTTGACATGACACAAAAATAATCATTGCATAAGCCAAAACAACAGCAACAGCAACAGCAAAAACAATCAACCCAAAGACTGCAAACCCAATAGTCCACACATCAATGTTATAATCGAATAACATCACCCTCTAACACCCCCAGAAATAATATACATCAATTACACACAATGACGGGAGCATCCAACAGTGTCAGCAGCAGCAGCGGCGGCATTAACGCAAGCTACACCATCGAAACACACTTTAATCCCAAAGAAATCGAGGATCCATCCAATCCCTACCCGCGTCCATTGTTCCTCGTCCCTCTACCTCCCCTCGCCTCCCAACTCTCCAATGACAGCGACGACAAGAGCAGTGTGGACGTTCTAGCCTATGGAGGCGATGACGGAGCAGTCTACCTCCTTCCCAGTACGAACAATGACGGCGCGACGAGCAGCTCCAATGACGCCAATAGTAGTAGTAGTAGTAGTAGTAGTAGTAAGCCACGTGTCATTAAAAAGTACGATGATGAAGTACGCACCATCGCCGTCTCGCCCGACGGACTGCGAATTGCCATTGGATTCGAGGATGGCTCCACCAAGATTTATTCCTATGACAACTATGTGGTGGATATCAACGACAAGGACGGTGATGGGGTGCACCATCATCCGTTCCTCCCAAGGGGAGACGTTGACGCAGACGCCCAAGACGACGAGGGGGGACTCTCCCAAGCGACCGATGGCATGTCGCAATCGCAAGGAGGAACACGCAATGGCGCGGTGGCAGTATTTGACGGGCCAAGAATGGACGCCGCCGTTCGTCAAGTAGCCTTCGATCCGCGCAGCTCCAGCAAAGACAAGTACTACCTCGCCATTGTGAGCGAAAGCATGACTACGCCGCTAGTCATTTGCAATGTCGAGAACGAGAGCACCGTTCCGACGTTGTATCTTGGCGAGAAGGGCGAGGAGGAGCATGAGCAGGGCGGGGTGCGATCTGTCGCCTACTCTACGGGGGCAAATGGGAATGTGTTGTTGGCCACGTTGGACATGAGGGGCAAGCTGGTCACCTGGGACGTATCCAATTACGATGACCCGGAGCTAGAGTGGGATGTGGTGCACAAGGATTACACCACGTATGCCGAGGCCGATGATGGGTTTGGCAATGCCAGTTCCAAGGGGTGTCGTGTCATTTGGGACACTGCCTCTAGCTCCAATGGCGCCTCGGCGGTGCTGTTTTTGCCTGGCAAGACGGACATTCAGTATCGACTCTGCCCCCTTGCCAAGACGCTGAGCACTAGTGAATGTGGGGAGCATTTTAGGGGCCCTCCCAAGTTTGTACAGGATGGGGAGGGGAGGGGGCATAAAGATACGATTGTCGCCATGGCCGTTCAGCCATCCACTGGCAAGGGAGGCGAGGGTACTAGTGAGAGCGGTGAGGGTACCAAGTGGATTGTCACTGGAGGACGAGACGGCAAGCTCCTCCTGTGGGATTTATCCCTCCGAGAATCTACCGGATCCGCTACCGAGATTTCATTGCAGCGCAGCCCCAACACTATCGGCATTCCTCCCATTACTTCCATTGCTTGGTGTAAGATGGAGGAGCTGTACGTGGCATTTGCCGATGGAACTGTGCTAGCTGTTCCTGTCAATGTGGAGGAGATGAAAAAGGCTGGGAGGAGTAGGGGCGAGAAGGCGTTGGAAGAAGCGGAGGAGGTGGATCAAGAATTGAGTGATGATGACGATGCCACTGTGGAGCTTGATACCCAGCCGGCTGACGAAGATGCAGCTGGGAAGGAGTCGCCTAAGAAGAAGAAGAAGCTTCCTGCCAATGAGGATAGCGATGACTATGACACGTCTGATGATGATGCCCCGCCCACCAAGAAGGTGTCTTTTGACAAGGATGCTTCGAAGCGCAAGGAGAATGCCTCCAAGTTCATTGACGACGAGGCCGAAGCTGGCAATGATGACGACGACGACGAAGCTGAAATTCAGTACGACGATGTCGTTCCAACTCCCGACAAGAATGCCAATGCCTCCAAGGACAGCGATGAGGCCAAGGACGCGGACGAAGCCAATGCCACCCCATTCGCTACGCACGATGATCCCGATCCATTTGCCGATGCATTCGAAACCAACAATGACGACCTCCTCGATCCCGACGACTACGACGCCTCCGGCTACGCACCCGCCCAACTCCCACTGCAGCAACCGTTCGCGCCCTCCTCCACCCCCCTCACCGAAACTCGCCGCATCCTCTGCTGGAACCACGTTGGCATTGCGACGCTCCGCCCTTATGAAGCTGGGTCCAGTGCGAACTTGGTCGATGTGTCTTTTCACGAGACGAGCGGGCTGGTGGGGGGCAGGAGGCCTGTGACGTTTACGGACACTGTAGGATTTATCGTGGGGACGGTGGGGGAGGAGGGGGGATTGTTTGCTTCCGACCTGCTAGAAGATCCTGATGACGACCAAGACTCGGACGATGACGATTTGGGCAACCTAGGCTTGATGTCGGATGCCGCTCGCCAGGCTGTCAAGAGAAGTAAGGGACGCAAGTCGAGTAAGAGCAGGGGATCCAACATTTACTTTCAGCGGTTTGAAACGTTCGGGAGGAATGCGGATAAGGATTGGAGTTTGAATTTGCCGGATGGGGAGAGGGCGTTGGGGTGTGCTACTGGGAGTGGATGGGGTGCCGTCATGACTAGGTACGTGTTCATCTGTGCATGTCTTGTGCTCAAGTCTCCAAGAGCTGTGGATTTTTGCATATCATGTGCTCATCTATTCTCACTCTCATATCGGAACACAGTCGTCGATTCCTACGCCTCTTCACCCTCGGCGGAATCCAAGGCCCCATCCTCTGGCTCCCCGGCGAGCCCGTCACCGTCGTGGGCCGTGACCGTTTCGTCGCCGTCTTCTACCACCGTTCCTCCACCCCACTCCAGGATGGTACCCAGCAACTTGCCTACAGCGTCTTTGACGGCATGACGGGAGCCACCGTTGCCAATGGCGAAGTGGCCGCCTTGAGTCCTGGAGCTTCCTTGAGCTGGGTGGGGTTCAGTGACAAGTGTGCGTTGAGCATCATGGACAGTGATGGTATGCTCTCCATGCTGGCGCGGTACCCTACCACCAACTCCAACGGTACCTCGAGCGCTTTAGGATCGAATAATGGGAACTGGATGCCCATGCTAGATACTGTGGGACTCAAAAAGAGCATGAGTGACATGTATTGGCCGGTGGAGGTGCACGGTGGTAAATTGGTATGTGTGCTGTTGAGGGGTGGACATGAACATCCTAATGCGGCTAGGAGGCCGGTGACTACTACGTTGAGGTTGAGGATGCCTTTGACTTCGGGGTTGACAAGGTATGTTATATGTACTGAAACATTTGGTGGGCTTCTGCAATCTGAAGACTCCTCTTGGTACATTGAAAATGTTGACTCCTAACTTATACCTTCTCTTGCGTTTCTCTTCCAGTGCACCACAACTCGAGGAAGGTTCCGTCCGTGCCATCTTTGCATTGAATCAAGAAAGAGTGTTGGACGAGTACCTGGTGTCCACGGGAGATGTCGACGAGGAGGAGATGGAGGAGGAGTACAGACAAAAGTGCAATATGGTGGTGAGTTGTGTGTGCATAAATTGTTGACTCTTCTGTTTTGAAATGTGTATGAAGACATGTAAAAGATTGCTCACAATCCATATATTTCTTCTCCAACCTCAACAAATAAATACAGGACAAGGCCACGCTCGGGCTCTTCAAAAATGTCGTCCAAAATGGCAAGGTCGAGCGCGGCTACGACCTAGTCAAACGCCTACACACCGAGAATGCCATGGAAGTTGCCATGCAAATGGCCGATCGTGTGGGTCATCGCAAGCTGAGCGATCTCATCGACGAGCTTAGGCTTAAGACTTACCCTCCCATTGATGACTCGCTTAGTGAACATGAAGATGATGCCAGTTTTGATTCTGGTAGGCGTAGCGAGAGGAGTGGAAGTTTCAGTGAGGACGATAACGAAACGAATCAAGTTATTGCAACGAGGCAGCAGCGTTTAGAAATGTCGCAGCGGATCAGCCCCGAAGGTGGAACTTCTACCCCTCAGCAAGTTCGCTCTCGTAACGACGATGTCGCCGAGGATTCGGAAGGAGATTACCCTACCGACGAGTCAAGCCCTCCTCCGAGGGAATCATTGAAGCGCAAGTTCAAATTCGAGCAAAACGACAGTGCTGCACCCGTGGCCAAGAAGCGCATCAATCCATTTGCCAAAAAGCTGTTGGAAAGTCCCGCCAAGGGTATCATGAAGATTGTATCTAGTCCGAAGAAAATGTCGCTTTCGAGGTCTAGTACCTTTAGTAAAAAGTCTCGTCAGGACCAGAGGAGGGGGAAGCAAATTCTTTAGACGAGTATAAGATGTATTATTTGGCTGAGGGGAAACCTGTGGAAGGGAATTTATCTATTATTTTAAGGAAGTGTGTGAATGGGCCATGATTGATATGGTTTGGCCGTTAACAACGTAGGGGATCATCTCTAACTGTAGTATCTATCAAATTACTGGAAGAGGTGTTATAATGTATATTATATAAAAGATACTGTATTTTTTGTGTGATGTAATATGCAGTGAGATGGTACCAGCCAACTCTGTTTCATGAGTAGTTCCTATCTAGCTCGGTATCACCTTCTTGAACAGGGGGTAGATCAGGGTTTGGCATCATGGACGATTCACTCCACATGAACCGTCCGCGGGTTTCGTTCCAAGCAAAGTTTGGATCTTCCTTATCGGATTTGCCATTGTTCTCTTGCCACTCTAATGGCATGAGATTGCTCCAATGATTCGCCCTCCTACTTTGCTCAGCGTTCTCCAAGTCGAATGTCGAAATGGCCCTCACATGATCCAGCTCCCAAGACTTGACTTCGTGATCACAACCGCCATGGTTATCCCGCGTTATCCATTCAGAGAACTGCTGTTCAATGTAACGACTTAGCTGACTGGGCGTGCATCCGATGCTTTGTGAGTAGGACATGTTCTTCTGGATGTTGTGCAACTTGAATAATTGTCGCAAACGATTTCGCAAAATTTTCACCAACCTGTATGCTGGATCCTCTCTGTATCGCTGACGCCTATTCTCATTGATCCACCGTTGATCTTCTTCAAAAACATCAGGTTCATGCTCTCGGGCGTGACTCGAACAGAATCCTCCTGCAAGGGCTTGCGTGGTACAACCATCAATGTCACAGCTCGGTCGAGTAGTACCTTTAGTTTCTGCATGCTAATTCCTACAATGGTAACTGCATATAATAAGCAAGGAATACAATTGAAATAAAGAATTGGGTGAAGATCGTGATGTGTTGCGCCTCATGAGCCATTCTGTGACTTGAAACTTGCATCATACCTCTAGGTACTGCCAGATATGGATTTCATCTCCATTACTATTTGTATACATCGCAAACTTCAGTAACATTCATAATATATCTGTCAGGCTTTACATCCAAAAATCGTCTCACTAATCAAATAGGAAACTATGCAGATCTAATACAGAAACTCAGAGAACTTCAAAGGAAATGGAGCAACTCGGACATCGAATATCTCTCCACTCGGCTCGGCCAAAGACCCAGGCCGAAATTGCAAATAACCCTCCATTAACCCAGGCACAGCTTCTGTGCAGCTTTGGTACGTGAAGACACCTTGGCTACGTCCCATTTCTTCAATTGCCCCTTCACCCTCATAATTTGTATAACCGCCTTCATGCAAGAGAGGATACATTCCAATCACCCCTCCACCACGGACTTCTTCAACTGACGGCGTACCTGAACCATCTGGTGGGGTTTTGCTGATCTTCCAATAACGAGAAACCAATTGGCAAGTGGTGAAGCCACGCTGTTCAGGTGACATGTACCCTTCCCCATCATTTGGGGTCAATAAGCGAATACGAATGGAGTAAACAAATAGTTCCATTTCCGGGGAAAAGATTGCCGACGTCACAATCTCAACCCCTCGTGTCACAGCACAGCTACAATTAGTTGTGTCGACAACGGTCGGGAATCTCAAAAGAGACAGCAAAGGACGTGGACCGCCAAATGAACTAGTGTTGTTGATATAAATGTTTCCAACTGAGTAAAAGTTCTGATGAAGAGAGTTCGCGTGTTCCTCAAACCATCGCAAAATTGATGAGGATCTCTGATCTATTCCCCCTGTCCCTCCTGTGGCCGGTAGATGTCTTCCTCCCCCCATTAAAACATTGACCTGACCATCTTTAAAGTTCAGAAGTACACCTTTATTTTCATCTTTAGCAATGATGAGATAGCCATCGTCATTTAATTCAGGATCCTCCCATCGTGTGTTTGAGATGATATGATATGCCTGAAACCCACCGAACAGGCCTGTAAATGGATTGGGAACGCCACTTAGTACATCCAGATCGCACTGGCCGGCATAGAAGGCGTACACTGCTTTTACGGCTGATAATTGGGCATTTTGAGTACCACCATTTGAATTTGGATCAATCGGTCTCCCTGGTAGAAGCGAGGATTTGATTTCTCTGCCCAAACCTCCAGACCTGTTCTCGTCGTCGCACCATTGTTCGATCTTTTGCCACATGGAGCCAGCACGAAGAAAGTATGGTCCAACAACTCTTTCACTGATGACAACAAAATCAAACGAAAATTAAATGTTGAGTTGGTAATAGTCAAAGATGAGAATCATCTAATGTAACACCCAATGATGATAGAGACCTACCTTGGAGGAATGTGGCTTCCTCGAGGTCTGCCAGATGTTAGACAAAAAGCAAACAGTACATGACTCATGGTAAGATGTTGGTGATACAAATATCAATAAATCTGGTAATACAAAGACGCACCTAGTACGGTGATGAAAGCTTATATCAATCTTGCGCCAATGCTTCCAGGAAATGAATGAGTTTGGTGCCGTGAAAATGTTATCTGTGGAAAGAAATGCGTCGTCACGGGAATTGGCAGGAGAGTGGATGGATTGGTGCAAAATATTCTCATCTTCTGTCCCTTCAAACCCATAATCTCTAACCAAAGCTAGTCTCCACAAAGATTCACTCTCGTCGTTTTCTCCATCACCAGAAGTATTGCTAGTGGCATGTGTTTGATTGATAGAGTTCAAGGTGCTGAGAGAAACATCACGAGTGTCATGAACGAGTTCATAACAGCTGCGGGATGCTACGCGAAAGTTCAACCAATCATTACTCGTGACATAAGGAAGAACATATGATGTTGCAATGGTGCGTGGCAATGCTTCAAATGGCGATTGTTGCGTCGTAGTCGTAGGTGCGCTCATCTTGGCAGATCTTGATAATGGGATAACGGCTTTATTTGACGTTGACGATGTGTATTGAGGAGGCGCTTCGTGTCGCGAAAAGGTGGATATGAGACGACTATGGCTGCTGTGAGCTGCTGTGTATCGTTAGGCATGCAACCTCGGCTCTCACACTGATAGAAGCGAGGAGGTTCGCTCAGTGGAGCTTAGCATAGCATCGGCTTTAGCCTTCAATCTTCATTCTTTTGTGGAGCTGATCGACATTTCGGATCTTCGGGATTATTAGCTTAATAAAGAGTTTGTTCTTATTTACTGGCACAAGATTACGCAACAAGCTGTTCACCGCGAGCTATGCTACCATATAAAATTCATATCTTTTTGGATTGACACCTCAAGCTCAAAAACCAAATCCAAACTGACACAAGTCATCCACTTATTATTTTGACAATGCGATGTTGTCTTCAATTGTCTCTACCCTCACCCTTTTAGCCAGTCTATCTCCAAGCTCAAATGCTCTATCCGTAACCGTCTTTGGTGGCAGTGGCTTCGCAGGCTCGCGTGTGTGCAAACTTCTCGTAGACAAAGGTGCGGACGTCACAAGCATCTCCAAATCTGGGACGGTTCCGAAATGGTGCGCAGGTGAAGAGTGGGCTGGCAAGGTGAATTGGAAAAGTGCCGATCTATTATCTGCAGATTATGCGTCGTTAGATGAAGCTGTTGGAAATCCTGATGCATGTGTGTCTTGCGTTGGCGTTGTTGGGACAGATCCAGATGCTCTTGTGAAGGGCAATGGAAACGCCAATGTGGCTGCTTTCGCCAGCGCCAAACGAGGCGGCAAGCTTCAGCGTGCGGCCTATGTGTCTGTGGGGTCAGAGGTTGACGCATGCAAGGAGAATTGGCTGCCCGAGTTCTTTGGCAGCTACTTTGAAGGGAAGATCATTGCTGAAAAGGCCGCAATTGATGCTCTGGACGGGGATGCTAAGAAAGTTTGCATTGTCAAGCCTACATTCATTTATGGTGGTAGTGAATTTGGTCTACTTCCTCCTCGTGTTAACTTCGAGTATGGGGCTGGTGTGGAGGAGTTATTGATGCTGCCCCCGTTCCGCTTTCTTGCAGACGTTACTCCTGGTTTGATCAAAGTGGCTCTTCGCCCGCCCGTTTGCGTAGATTCTGTAGCGGCTGCTTGTGCTAAGGCAGCTATGGATGACTCGGGAGCAGGCCTTTCGGTTTTGGACGGCACTGATGCGATAAATGAATATTCGGGGCAGCCGAAGTCAACTGGGCTGACGGATGCCTTGGAGTGGAGCAAGGAACAAGCTATCAAGTTTTATGATTGGGCTAAGGTTGAGGTGCCGAAAGCAATTGATGCAGTTCAGTCCAAAGTTGATGAGTCAAAAAAGTAAATGATCATACTTGGAAATGCTGATAGCGGTTCACAGATATATACCCAGTCAGTGAATCGATGGGCTACTTAAGTTGAACAGACAGCTATGACGGTGTGCTACCATACTCAATAAAGATTGATATGAGCATGCTAACTTATTTCTATCCTAACCTAAATTACTGAGCATTCAAGACGAATATTTGGGGTGTCTGCCACGTCAACAATCTGGAAGCCTTAAGATATTCTGAATCTTTTCTTACATTCCAGTCTTCTTCGACAGTCCCTTGATCGGGTGAGTGAAATATTACTTCGGTGCACAGGTGAAAGACGGATGTGATCAGTGATTATTCGATGGCTTCACTGCAGCTATTTGCTGGTGAAACAACGTATGCGACGAAGGGACGAAAAGAAGCCCTCGAGTCGCCACTGCGTGTTAGCTTAAAACGGTGACAAAATTATGCCGAGCTTGTGCGCTGTAGATATTGAAGATATTGGTGAATAGTTGTTATATGAATTGTGAGCAGCGCTCCAGTTCAAAGCAGGTACGAAGTGTTTGCTTGGTGATTTTGTCTTTGTCCACAAACATAAAGATGCCAGAAGAAGAACAAAGTGTTCTCAACCAGTGTTAATTTACGCTAATATTGCATTCTTATTTGGGGCGATGTTATCGGCTCTTAGAAATCGAAGAAGAATTGGGCTTGAACAGCTCAGGGTATTGAGGGTTGAGGGTCTGTCAGAGGCAAGTGAAAGAATAGTGAACCATTTAAATGAACAGTAGAAAAATGTTCAGATTTTACATAATATTAGATATTTCTCTGCGGCTCTTGTGGATGAGATAGATGCTCCTTTAAGAAGGACAAACTTTCTAACAAGACTTGGTTGAGAAGACGCCGATCATCATCATTGTTGTATACATCAAAATGTCCAGCATCTTTCAAGACTATCAACTTTCTGGTACCGCTGCTAACATCCTCGCCGCTATTGGGAGATATCATTCGAAAAGCCTTTTTGGTGAATTCTAATGGGCATAGGGTATCTTTTTCTGCAGCAATCATCATGATAGGCGTGCCACTAGATTTGCCACTGCTGCGATCCGCATTACTCAATTTTCTCAATGGAGGTAACCAGTTCATTGGTCGATACCACAACACTCGCACCACAGAGGCCGCAGTTACGAAATTCTCCCAATTGAACAAATTATTTGTGTCAATGAGAGATAAATAACCTTCATTGTCGCCAGGATTTTGCATCATTGCATTGGACCCAGGCATACCAACCAAGGGAATGTACCAATTCTTATAATCATCATTGTCTTCATCTATGGAGCTTCCAGATAATAATCTTGACCAAGTGACAACTGCAGCCCATTTCACCAATGTCTGTGTTATCTTTGCAATACCAATCAATGCATTCTTGTCAAAGTTGCTTATGACAGTTTCTGCCGCACTAGCTACAGCGGGTACTAGTGCTACAACTGCCTTTATGTAATCATCTTCCGTATTATTTGCTTTGCCTTCCTTCATCTTTTCTTGCATGCGTTTGTCATGATTTCCAGCAGCTACCAAAACATGCCCGCCTCCAAGTGATGTTCCCCAAAGTGCAATCCTATCAACATCAATATTAAATTCCCCTCCCCGTTTCCGAAGCATTGCAATTGCCGCTTCTAAATCAGCTACGTGATTTGTAGGATGAACGACTTGTCTTGGAATACCACCACTCTGTCCAAAGGTGGCATAATCAAATGTAAATGCAGCGAAGCCCTCCATCTCAATACCACTTATGAACGCGCGAACAAACGGATCTAATCCAGAGTCTTGTGTTAAGCCCAATCCATGTGATAATACTACCACTGACATCGGTGATGGTGGAGGATATATAGGATCGTCGGGAGGGATGTATAATGTTCCAACCAATTCAGTTTTACCATCACCTCCCATGAAGCGAATCTTTCTTGCTACACACATTATGTTGTGGTTTTTGCGCCCTTCCTCGATGAGTGTTGCCCATTTTTTGGAGTTGTAACTGCAATTTGGCTGCTGCTGGTCCTCCGATGTAAATAGTAGAGTATGTAATGAGAGGGCGATCACCAGAGGCACTGCTATCCAATAAAAGTTGTTCATAGTGGCCAATATTTAATCTTTGTCGTTGTCTATATCTTGTCCGATAATACCATCGCTCTGCAAGCTGTAATGTAAGTGAAGACCAAGACGCTGGATGCTGGACGCTGGATCTCGCTGGATGTTGGTACCTCTTAGATACGATACCTAGATACGATATAATACGGTGTGTCGTTCATTATTTCATACGAACGGGGTTCCATAGTCGGACATACATCTTCTGCAAGAGGATCATACCGCAAATCGACTGGAAGTGACGAAAGCGGCAGCGCCGTCTAGACTCAGACATACAGGGTGGTGGTTAGCAACAAGGCGGCAGAATAGAAGTGAACGTCAGATCCGGTGACATAAACACGATAGGGATAAAAAATGAAATCTGGGCCGCCGCCTGCCAGCCGACCTGGCACCGCAAGACAAAAACAAGTTCCTACTGGATATAAGTAAGTGTAAGAGCAACTTGCTTTTAATTGTTGATACTAATGTTAACATAGATCCTCTGAAGAGGAATAGCAATGAGAACATGACCATAACCCAGCAACACAAATAACTAGCGCTAGCAGCCAGGATGCATATGTTCCAACAGCCCATGCAGTTTTATTTGTTAAAATTGAAACCTCTTGAGAGGACCTGTAATACAGATAATGTGTAAATCCCCCTTGTGTCATCTACCTATGCCAGTGGAGTATAGAGTCAGAAAACGTCCAGGTTAGTTGGGTTTCGTAGGGAGGACGAGGACGTGCGCATGGCAATGCACTGATTGACTAACCTTAGTCTAAGTAGCAACCCCCGAATGCCAACTCTATCATTCTACTCCCATCTTAGAAGGCACGGCCGATCATGAGGCCATCATCGGGCCAGTCAATACCTCCTCCGACACGGTAGGCATCGACACTAGCATATAGGGGGAATTCTACTGGTGCTGTATTGACAACACGTACAACGTTTCCACTTCCGGGGGTCTCAACGATGGCAAAGAACGGACGGTCAAGACCATCTTCTGTGTAAAGCTCTACAACCTGCTTGTTGTTATTGGGGCCTTGCAAC
>JALLAU010000865.1:0-12291 GCA_036939495.1 Thalassiosira hispida
ACTAGTGCTAGTGCCGTGACAATTGGTGCGAATTACATAATGTTGGTAGGCAGATACAAATAAAGAAGATCATACCTTCTACTCAATCAAGCTAGAACGGAGAGCCATCAATACATTATCCTATGATGCAGCATGGTGAAATGGTTATGAGGAGTGGATCTTGCCATATGTGCTCTCTGCGTGCGATATGGGTTGAGAGCACGTTTTCACAGACACAATCTTGCATAAGGTACCCCATACTTGGTTTGGTTTGAACACTTTTATTTTTTAACTTGATTCTCATCCCATACAATTGCCACCATTGAATTCCTTGTGAAAAAATACCGTATTCATATTTAAATCATATCATATGGAGTGATATTCATTGTATTGGAGCCTTGCTTTTCACTGGAACATAGCAGATACACGCTGTGATGTTAACATTCCAATAAATTCATTAGACCCAGTCAAAGATGGAACAGGAACCCCAACCCCAGCCGTCACGGTCAGCGCCTCTCAATGCATTGACTTTCGGAAAGTCGTCTGACATCCTGTATAGTTCAGAATATATCCACATTTGCACAGACCACATATAATGCATCCGGACCATCCAATTCCAGGCGCCTCGCAACGAAGGAAGAATCACCTTCAAGCAGCTGCAAATTAGAAGTCAAAGGATGGTTCTCCTGAAGGTGGTCCCACATACATCACCGTCAACAATCTGTCTCCATTTCTCAAGTGCATGAGTGTATCTGGTAGCAAACATCCATGACACTCCCAAGCAGATTACACAGTTGACGGAGTCTCTTCTCATCAGCGGTATGTGCAAAGAGAACTGACGTACGGGCATGGTTTGGTATCCTCGAACTCTGTCGGTGAAACTAATGGAAGAAGCAATCACCCATTACCCTCCTGACCCCCTCCGCTATCAGGCAAATGTATCGGACACCTGATAGGGAATATAATTTGTCATTGCAGCCCATTGTACAAGTCCTGAACATAAGAGGGATATGTTGGCCGTGCTATTGGCGACAATATATCTTCATTATTTTATTCTATATCTATATCATGCTGACAACTGTTAGTTGATAATTCATAGTTGCATAGGTGTGATTGTCTGATGGAACTAATTATTTCAAAGGAGTAACTGCACCAAATTACAACATTGTATTCCTCTTAATATCTGAGGGCATTGCAAAAACAAATACATTCTCTTGGTTGCTCGGTTTCTGACTTGTATTGTCGATGATCCTGAAGCACTTCATTCCTTTTGATGCAATACAAATTCATGACGGACCTGGTGTGCGTATCGGAGATCCCATGGATATCGCTGCTCCTATCGTTTCTACACTCAATGAAGCATTTGTTGAGCATGAATGCACAGCTCTTCTGTTCTTGTTTCCGCCATCCCGTCCCTAAATTTCTCTTGGATGCACAACATTTAATCCAAAGACAAAGACATGTGTAACCTCAAGCAAGCAAAGCAATGGCAAAGCATGTTGAACTACTACAGACATTCCCAATTGCCCACTCAAATACGCCTCTGGGAGGAGTACCAACCCTACCTTCTCACCCAAGGCAAATTGTTTCAGGGTGAATCAATTACACATCACTTACCAACTTCGACAGGACTGAAGTCAACATCGCTAGACTTACCATAATTTGTTACAAACCACACATCAACGAGGCAGTAGTGTGTGCCAATGTAATGACAAAAGAGGTCCGTGAGCTATTGGAGGTATTCAATTCGTCAATGATGGCTATGTAATCCCCAGCCGCATTACTATCAAGAAGGGGAAGAAGCCATCTGAGTTATTGCACAGGCACTATCCTTATCTGAACCTGCCAAAGCCATTTCGAGTATCTATGCTGAATAAACCAAAAATGTGTGGGTCCAATCTGTCCAAGAACCCAAGCAATCAAATACGGTTGTCATCGTCTCAAGCAACCATCGTAGATTGCCAAGGAAGGTCTAGACTCAATATGAATACAATCTTAGTAAATTACTGGTGATACTTGACTGAGCCTTTCTATTTCCGCTATGAACAGAGCAATGGCCAGAGCCATAGGGTGGTTGCCATCCTTCCAGGAATATCGGAGAATTTAAGTCTGGAGACGAATTAAACTGCGCTCAATTCTTCTTCCTCCTTCCTCCTTCGCCAAAACCTTATGCTCCCTTCTGCGTCAATGCCTGGGTCATCATTTGCTGCATCTACTGACTGGGTAGCTACTTCCAACCGATCACACCTACGTTTCAGCCGAACATGCCCTGCCGATACAATGGCAGTTTCCATCGATGGCACCCAGAATCCCCTATCTGCTGAAGAGGACACCGCCAGTGCAGAAAAATCTTCGTCAAGGAGTGGTCTGTCTTCTGGTAGGAGGTCTCCAGGGTCTGTCCACATGAGGTCTTTAACCTTCTCTACAAACTGTGCGTGTTGCGGCGCCGTACGACCGTTGCTCTTCTTGAAGTGGATCTTCGAGTTCCAATAACACCACTGACGGTGGGTTAGCCTGATCAGTTGCTCCATAATCCCCACTGCCCAAGACTCGGTGGTTTGATATGTCTCAATGTCTTGTAAATACTCTTGTTGTAGCTCCACATACAAGGCCACAAAGCAACCTTCAGTGAAGTTCCACCACCCAAGCTCGTCATGGTACTTTATCAACAGTGCATACTTTGACCCAATGAACGGCCGTGCGCCGGTCGCCGGCGCGCATCGATATTGTATCCCTATTACGTAAGAAGGATTCAATGACAGTCAAAAACATGCCAGTCCCGTGGAGCGCTGTCTTAATCGACGCTTCTCAGTAGGATTACCCGAGCCTTCCGCTCCAAGATATTATTCTCACTAAGAGTTCGAACCTTCTGTGCACTGAGCACTGCCGCAGCAATGCTCGTCAGCTCAAGCTAAATTCAAGGGCTCCATTCTTGGGGGGAGAATGGTCACTTGAGGCGGTAGTAAGGCCTACTATTCTTATCCAGACCTGGTAGAGAATTGTTGTAGGTATGGGAACACTCTGACAACACTGCTCTCATACCATCACATCACACCTTTGGTGCAATCAGCGCATGCTAGAACCACTCACAACTTAGCCAGCATTTCAGTACAAGCCAAATCTGATATTGGTCCACAAGTGGAGGGGGGAATGGTCAGTTGAGGCGGAAGCAAGGCCTACTATTCTCACCCAGACCTTGTAGAGGCTTGTTGTAGGCATGGGAACATACTGGCTATACTATCAGATCATCACAGCACCTTTGGCACAATCAGTGTGTGCTTGAACCAGTGTCACGAATGGCCAGAATTTCAGCTCAAGCCAAATCCAAAGGCTCCATTCTTTGGCTTTGGGGGAGAAAGGTCAGTTGAGGCGGAATCATGGCCTACCATTCTTATCAAGACCCGATAGAGGCTTGTTAGGTATGGGGTCTTGATAAGAATGGTAGGCCATGATTCACTCTCAGACCATCACAGCACACCTTCGGTGTAATCAGCACGTGCTAAAACCACTCACAAATTGGCCAGCATTTCAGTACAAGCCAAATCACATCTATATTGGAGCCTTGGTAGGGATATGCTAAGAGAATGCCAGCACTATAGTGTCTGATAGGGGTACCAAGAGAATGGTAAAGCTCTGGGATGGCCCCGTTCGACGTTCAGCCCATGCCCTTATGCACCATGCACCAGACGCACTCAGCAATTGAGGTGCTTTTTTGTCAAAAGTCAAAGCCAATCTGAGCCCCCCCCCCCCATGCAGGCTTTGAATGGTGTATTGAGGTGGAAGCAAGGCCACCCACTGTGATGGTGCCAATATGGTACGATAGCTGTTGGAGACAGAGTATCATCCACAGCTTTTTATTTTTAACAATTAGAATGGCATCATTGCATTTGACAACATAGGTGAATTCTTAATTCACAAAGGAGTCACCCTCCAAAGCTATTCATGAAAATTGATCCGGATCAACTTTCACCTGATCCGGATAGATTTTATTTATTTACAAAAACTCGGACAAATACAAAAAATAATTGTGTCATACGAGAAAGTTGTCTGCTAAAGCTGAAGGCTCTTACTTTCAACCTAGAGTGGTGCCTGTTCGCAACTGCGAACAAGTCACACCCAAAGCTATTCGAAATATGAGCGGATCATAATATTATTGCGTGCACGCTGCAAGGAGTCCTAACTAAACACCTATCGTAGATGGAATCTTGGATGAGTTCAACCACCCAGGCATAGACGTAAAGAAACGAATGCACATGTGGTGAAAAAAAGGGGAATCAATAAATCAAACAGATAATCCCATGATAAATGGATAGAGTAAACAATAACAGAATCCCCTCAACTTGGCAAGTAAAATTAGAAATGTTCCAACAATATCTCATCTCCCAGCAACTGAGAGTGTATATTTAATAATCTCTTATGTAATCAGCACAGACAAATACCCCTAACCCTGTCATCAACCAGGCCTCAAATAATGCTCTCTGAAGCATCCTATTTTTAATCAATCTTGATGGATCCAAAGATGGTCTTATTGAACATGAGGCATGTCGTGACACCAACAAATCCAGTCATCAAGAACAACCCAAGAGACGCCAATCCCATGTATCCAAAGTAAAGCACATAAGTGGCAAAGGAATTGGCCTCCAATTGCTTGAAGTACACGAAGGAGTAGAGGAAGACGTAAATTCCCGTAGAACCACCAGTGCTGAAGGAACGCCACCACCAGTGGTAATTCTCCCCACAAAGTTGGAAGTAGTTGAAGAGGACGGTAATCTCGGCCGCAGTAATAACTAGGATGGCAAACACAAGAAGTAAGAAGGCAAAGACATAGTAGTACTGATCCATCCATACCGAGGCCAGAATGAAGTACAGCTCCACAAAGCATGCTCCAAAGGGCAAGATCCCTCCAACAGCGAGGGTGAAGGGCAATCCCATGAACCAAGGCTGATCGGGAATCTGACGAGGGATGCTGCTCGTATTGACGGGGAACTCGATCGCTTCCTGCTTGTAACCAAAGTAGGCACCGAAGAAGACCAAGGGAGTTGAGATACCGAACCAAAGGAAGAGGAGGACGAACATGGTCAACGGGGGAACGGCATCAGAGCTACCCTGGGAGAGGGCCACAATGTTCATGACCAAGAACAGACCAAAGGTAATACCAGGGAAGCCAAACGCGACACAAGCCGTGGCCTTTTGCCAACTCTTCCCCTTGAAGGTTTTGTAGAGACGGGCAGTAATGTACCCAGCCACAGACCCCATGAGCACATAAAGGAGAAGCTGGGCCATGATGAGCGCACCCCGATTCGAGGGGCTCAAGAATCCCATGGCCGAGAACAAAATGGTCAAGATCGCCATACACAGGAGCTGCGCCCCCGTTCCACAGCACACGGCCATGAGAAGGGGAGAAAAGCTGGGCGGCCTAAACACATCGGCATGAACGAGCTTCCATCCAAACTCTTCCATGTCCTCCGCCTTCTCCTCGTCGGTCGCTAGGCGGTTGTAGCGGTTGAAATCACGACGGAGGTTACGGACCAAAATTGCCGCAATCATCGCCGAGAGGACGACCACGATGACCAAACTGTTCGCGATACTCAACCAGTGAACCTTGGCGGGGATGGCGTTATCCATGCTGAGGTACACATCCCAACGGCTCGCCCAGTGAAGCTGCGTATTCTCAGTCCAGATGACATCGTACGTGAAGAGGACGCGTCCGCTCGCCGGTTGGGGCTCACGGCCACGAGCATATACCATCTCGTACCGGGTGTGTTCCCTAGTGGCGATTTTGGTATTACAGGACTCGATGGGATTTTGAATATCGGCAACCTTGTACAGCTTCACGGCTCCCTCCTCGAGGGCATCGTCGTCATCGTCCGCAGACGCCTCGAAGTCATGCTTGACACTGAATGGTTCAATGGTGAAACGCACCACACGGGCCTTATCCGGCTCAGTCTCAACACTGTGGTACTGAACTTCAATATTCACATGATTGTGAACATACGCCTTCTTGGTATCGCTCGCAATAAATCCCACGGGGAACCCCTGCCAATACCTCGTGGTCACGGTAGTATCATCCTCCACCTTACTCGCCGCGGGGATATTATCCACAATCCAATTATTATGATAATTCTTACGAATGGCACGGACCATCTTGTTTGGCGAAATTCCCTTTTGTTCTCCCCGTCCCAGGTTGGTGATGCAGAGCTGTTCGCAAAACATGTCCACCTTCATGTTCATTTTGTAGGGGGAGGATTCGATGCGGTCTCCGGCGAGGAATTCGCCGAGGTTTTCGTGATCCATTTTGGGGCCTCCCTCGGGTTGGCAGTAGGGGAGGCGGTAGTAGTCGACGGGGAGGAGAGTTTTTTGGGAGGTCATTTTGTTTACCTTGAGCTTCACGCTGGTGATATTATTATTATTTTGTTTGGCAGTGAAAAGACATTTATGGCAGGGAGAAAAACAGGAAATTTGAGAAGACGAATAAATTTTGAGAATAAATGAATGAGGGAGACATCAATTCAAAAGGAATAGCGGGGCAGGTCCATAGCCATGGCTGAACTCATATCACATGCACCAATTCATAAAATGGCATTTTTGAATGCCTAACTAGGCCATAATATTCCGAAACCTCAGAACGGGGGCGGGCAGTAATATATTGCAATGCCAATGGAACACAAGCATAATGAGAGGGATACATTTCCATTGCCATGGCAGCCGCTGCATTTTATCACATCATGCACCAATCCGCCATCGCCATGGTGGCATTGCCAAAACAGCCCCTACTACTAATTCCTACGCGGTCGCCGTTGGCTCAGCCCTCTTTGATTGCCCTACGCAGACGATGCTATCGAAACTCACACTTCGCCCTCCGAGAAGGAATAAGGATTGACGCCGGGGAGGTAAAACCCCTGTGCTCCCTCGAGGAGGAGAGCTACTAGAAGGGCCTTCATCATGGTTGTTCTCGGGTTTGTTGGTGTTGGTGTTGGACGGCCGTTGTTGTTGTGGTGTGTTTTTGGTGCGGTGTTTGGCAAAGATCTCCTGCAAAAATAAACCAAAGATCGTTCTACGGGAGGAATTAATATTTTTCTACAATACAGGCGCTTAATTTTGGCAGACCCGTGATCGCTGCTGATAACAATTATTGTTGAGAAGGGCGGGATGCACCAGGTTTTATTGCCTCCCAAACCTAACCTGCCTCGCCTATTGCACTATCAACAATCTAACACATCGCAATTATGAGCAGCCCTCCACCGAAGAAGCTGAAATCAAGCAATGAATCCGCTGCATCAAAAAAATCATGGCGCGACAAGTCCATCAAACGGTTCAATCTACAACCCGTTCCCAATGCTTGGAAGACTTCTATTGCAATCGGATCCGACGAGGCTTGGGAGAGATATTACAAATATCGATTAGACAAAGAAAAAGATGACCCACGCAATGATGAATCCGATGATGACGATAAATACGACTCCGATGGCGATTCCATCCATGGCGATAGTGACGACGATGAAGAAAATTGGGAAAAGGAGGGGATGAGTGGCATCATCTATAGTTGGACAGAGTCGGACATAAATGGGATGGTGCGCTTAACATCTGAATCCATGGTGAAGGAGGGCGGAGGATGCGAGTGGCAATGGACACCACAACGTCCAAGCTTGGAGTGGGAAGAGGAGAACAAGCTCCGATCTGCCGATTATTACGCTCATGTTTGGTCACCCTATGCAATACCCCATGCCATCAAGGTATCGCATTCGTGGTATGGCAAGATCGGGTGGGATTCCTACGATTTGGCCACTGATTGGAATTACATGCTACTTGATTTTGAGAAGAATGATATCGAAAAAAAGTCAAATACCAAGTACACGGAACTTTGCTCCAACAACTATGATGTCATGAAAACATCCCATCTCAACAAGTCTACGTGCGGCAAACTGCGTAAATTCTTGTATGGAGCCAGCTCCAAGGAGAGTAAAAAAGTAACATGCTCTGATAGAGACTTTTGGTTCCTCCTATTCGGATCCATGGGATCTACCGACAAGGATCTAATGGAAGATGCCAACGATTGCTCCCTCGGATATTCCTGGTGTCCGTGGAAAGAAGAGGGGATGAAACAAAAATTGTTTGATGCCAAGGCCCCTGCGAATGATGAACCGGATGGCGAGGAGCCTACGGCATTGAAGGGGTATAATCCCAGATGGTGTTCTTGGTTGAGGTATCGTATTCTGGAGGTTACGGATAGTTTGGGCCCGATATCGAAGCATTATAAGCCACCGTCTCCTGCGAAGAAGAAGAAGGCCCCAAGAAATCGTGGTGATGATGATGATAATGATGACAGTTTTGGATCTGGCTTGAATGATGGGGACTACTAGAGAGTAGCTAGAGTAGTCACACTAGTGTAGTGTGGGTAATAGAGGCAAATTCTAATGTCAGAATTCAATACTCCTCTTGTCGTAGCTGTCACTTGGTGAAGCTGGGATGATGCTGAGCAACATTGGCAAACAGCATAGACCCAAAACCAATGTTTGCTTAAAAGCCGTATGTTAGATACATTTGCTTTGAGTTTGTAGACTCTGGGAAGTATTATTTATGCAGAAAATGCCCAAAAGAGATATCAACAGCTCTATGTAGCTACACTGGTATAGATTAACCATTCTTCTCGTAAAGGGTAAAGCTTAACAAAAGGTAAAATCCAACTAGAGTTATTTATGCTATTGACACAGAGATGTCAACAGCTCTAGCTACACTGGTAGGTATGGATTAACCATTCTTCTAAACATTTTATAGTATTTATGACATACACGGCATCACCGTAAAAATGATGGTAAAAGAGAGCTTGTGTGATGTGATGTGTGTGAGGAGAAGTAAATATTTTCTCGTTTCAGCACAATGCACAAAAAGTGATCGTAGTCCCACCATGGATAAAATATGTCACTCAGCCTGCAGGCGGTATCGAACCACCGACCTTTTCATTACGAATGAAATGCTCTACCACTGAGCTATACGGGCTTACACTCTCATCGCTGACAAAACACAAATAATATGCAAAGCAAACCACAGGAACAAACCACATACAGGGTAGCAAACCCGGCAGAACGGCAACCACCGCACAGGCAACCACGCGGCACCACCATGACAATGAAGGATATTATCTGATATTATGGTAACTTGTGGCAACAGCAGGTAACAGGAACAAATAACGTTCACCAACAGACGCAGACTCACGCACGCAACATCTGTGGAACTACATACTCTGCACTAGGTATTAGTTGAGATCGTGACATTACATACCTCCTTCATCGGCTGATGACATTCCGTTGATTTCAATATCCCAAACATCATACCTTCATCATGGGTTCAGGACAAAGTCATCCTTCGGCAAGTGGCGCAACTGAAACTGAAAAATCATCATATCCGTCAAGTAACTCTGAAACATTAGAGAGCGTTTCTTCACCTTCTTCACAAGATGTGCCGCCGCCAAATACCATGAAAGCAAATGCGAAACCAAAACCACCACCAAAAAACGAGTCAGGATACGATAGAGCTCAAAGAGTATGCCGCAAAAAGAAACTGTTCTATGATGCATGTTATACGGCTCAACTTTCCAGCAAGGAAGAGGATTGCATTGATTTGTTCGAATCATACCGAACATGTTTTCTACGTGTTATTACAAAAGATATGGATAAGAGGGGAGTTAAAGTAAGCGAAAACAGTATGATTGGAGAATATAAAGAAGACATCGCAGACGAGGACGACAATAGTTGATAAAATGTAAAATGAGAGTTGCTGTAGTGGAAAGTAGGGCATGCAACAAATATCTTCCACGCTATGATAATCATCTATGCAAACATACAAAACACATTATTTGTGCTCCTAATCTAGATAGTAATAGAAGTACACTGTGATGAAAATATTGCACACAGTGTCATTGCGTACAATACACTAAATAGGGGGATCTTGGCTCTGAGCAGTGTGTTTTCCCTTGCCAATCAATGATGGCACTGTGACAATGTTGTTTCTCTCTGAATGTAGTATTTTCATCTCCTTTGACAAACACAACATCATCCTAACTACTCATCTTCTATGCTGCCACATCTAACGCCAATCGAAGCGTATCACCCGAAAAGCCACTTGCCCTGGCCGCATCCATGAATTCCTGACTGATTATATTCTTCCCCATCACTCCCTCCAATGTCCTTTCCATACCTGGATCAATCTCCAATGCCCGTTGATAGTATTGATTGCTTTCTTTCAGTTTTCTCAGTTCTGCTAGACATTCTCCCGCTAGCATCCACGCCTGTGCATTCTGGGGAAGTATTTGAGTTGCCTCAAGGCTATCTTGCACTGAATGAAGTAATGCAAATTCATACATGTCGTGACGATATCGAATCTGACGAAACTTAGCTTGCTGCACTTTGGAATCTCCGGCGAGACGATTGAATATGGATGGTGAAAGGGCGGGGTGAGTTGAGGCAGTTTGATAGAGTATTTTCATTGTGGGTGCAGATGGTACGGTGCCTGACAAGTCTTTGACTAGTATTCGCAACGTTTTGCGGTGGTTGGCAGCTCTTTTGAGATAGGCACGTGCACGTTTCATTAGAATGGATCCTTTCGGTAGTTGAGAACTTCGGTTGGCTGCGGAAATGGCCTGATCGTAGAGTGTGATTGCCTGGGATGGTGTTCCTTCATCGAGGCGTTGGTTGCCCTTGAAGAAGCATTTCATGCCATCACACGCTTTGGGATCGATTTCCTTCTCGTTGAGAGGATAAGACAGTACTCCTTGTAAGTATAAGAAGGAAATGTAGCACATCAATGTGAGCGAAAGATAAGATGATAGGACACTCACCCCCAACTTCATATGTTCCGTCATGATCCTGTAAACTTTATCCACTGAATCAACATTCCCGATCTCCATTGCTGATACTATTTCCCCTGCTGAATCTCCTCCTTCACTTCCAGTATCACTTCTCTCCCGTTGAATACATCTCACCATGTGACCCTTTCCTTTCTGTTTATTTTGATTATGGAATACCGCAGGATTAACCCTCACATCACTTGATGAGGGAGCGAGAGATATAAATGCTTGAATGAGGGAAGATGTGGGAACAACTCCCTTTTCTTTGCTTTTATTGCTTGGTTGGGACACGTAGACTTCCCATATCTTATGGATTGAACGGTGTTGCAGGTTCAAAGAAAAACATATGGATAGGTTAGGTCTTTTTGTGTGCATATACTAATCGAGAAAAATCTGACAGTTACTCACATATTCCGATTGTCCACTTTTTGAAGTCAGCTCGCTAGCATCAGCAGCATCAACAGGTTTGTCACCCGTAGCATCCCGTGACAATGCCCTTGTAATAACCCTACTTTTATCACAGCCTGCATGCCGATTTAGAGATTGTAGCTGACACTGTTGCTGCCGAAGTTGACATGACAGAAAGGAACCATCAGGGACACTCTTCGCTAAAGACGGTGAATATGCAAACCCAGTCACTGACGAAAGGGATGATGCCAAAAAAGGATATGGCTGGAATGATATGAGGAGAATAGAGCAAATAGTTGCCGCTGTATTCATGGCGCGTTTGGGATCGCTGATAGGGTGATGGCGAAGACATAAAAGCAAAAAAATGGCGGAAGGAGAGATGCAATCAGATCTGATCTGATCTGAGCAATTGAGGCCGGTCCAAGAAGCCTGGGGACGCGCACGCGCATGGTAACAGTACAGGTAGAGATCTACTCATGCAAATTTATTCGTCGCGTTTCGTTAAACACAAGTCCAACTGTACTGGGCCAAAATAAAGGGGTGCCGAGGGCGAGGAGCGAGCGAGCTCTTCTTTTGTTCATGCCCCGTTTGGACCGGCCTGAGATATGGAGGGGTGATGCCTTGGACGCAAGTGCGCCAGCCCGCGTACAATGATTATATCTATCTTTACGGTATACTCTAGATGAGCGCCCCCTAAGCTCATACCCGCCCCCTCAGACGCGACATGACACCGCACCCACTCTCCAGATCCGCCTCAGCACTCAGCAGCGCAGCAAAAGAGGTCAAGATATGTAGTCATGAGGGATGCGATTTGCATTCTCATCAAGGAGGAGTTGTAGGAGGCACGGAGCGAAGGTCAAGATATGTAGTCATGAGGGATGCAAGAATCAGTCTTATCTAGGAGGAGTTTGTAAGAGGCATGGAGCGAAGGTCAAGATATGTAGTCATGAGGGATGCGATTTTCAGTCTCATCAAGGAGGAGTTTGTAGGAGGCACGGAGCGAAGTGGGCAGGGAGGAAAAGAAAGAGGACAGAATTGTCTAACATTTGCCCGCCTGTTGG
>JALLAU010000866.1:0-12282 GCA_036939495.1 Thalassiosira hispida
CTGCTGTCTGCTGTCTGCTGTCTGCTGTCTGCTGTCTGCTGTCTGCTGTCTGCTGCTGACATGTCTAGTGGGTCTCCCTATTTGCCGAAAGAGAAATATGTAGCTGACACGCTGTCGTGGCTAGCAATGTCTTGTAGACATGTTTGCAACAGGGCTGAAATCTCACCGTCCTGGAGGATTTTGAAGTCACGGACATGTCAGCAGTTGCAGACATGTCGGCAAATGTCATCAATAACCTTCATGTGATAACCCAAATATGCTATAGCCTATACAGAGTAGCAGTAACAGGCATTCAGATTCATAGTTGCGCATCATATCATATTATTTGAAGCATAACAATACTGAACAAAAAAAACGCATTCTATCACATGAAGAGATTTGTTACTGCGATTGTCCTAGCTCAGAAATTTGGGATAGTCGTTCAGGCTTGAATTTTGGATCGGGAATAACCCAAAGATTAATGGGGAATCATTATTTACAGACAATTAAACATCATAGATGTTCAATATTGCAAAGGGCGTGCAACATTATATTACAAACTGGTTAGATTATCATCTTTATATTATATTGATCTACTTCAAAAATAATTAAAGCATATATTTGTCTTTTTGTGCTATGGCGAATGCCGTCACCACGGAGATCTATTAGAGCAAAGAAGCTGTTGGGGAGATGAGGAAGTGGTCAGTTCAGGTCTTGGTAAGTTGTGGTTGTTGGTCAGGTTTTATGCTTGCCGGCACTCGCCAACACAAACCTCGGAACCCAGCCGACATATGGATTCCCATGTTGGCACGTAAGAAGGCATGTATTGGCTTGGAATCTGTCTGAAATATCTAAGTCGCCAACATGTCGCCGAAATCCAACTAAGGATTCCACCACCCAGTTTCTTGGATATATAGGGATGCCTTGGACGTTAGGAGTTGCCAGAGAAAGCTTCTCGGACCTGCCCTTTACAACCACCAAGTTTTTTGAATCACATAAGAATCAATGGGCAATGGCTGCCCCCCCCTTATGATGCATCACACCCTTTACAGTGCTCATAGAGGCTTACTTCTTGGTTGGCTCTAGCCAAAAATGAACCACTTGAATCCACCCATTTGGACATACAGTGATGTATTCAATGTTAGGAGTAGGAGCAGACGGAGGAAGCTTCTCGGACCTCCCGCCCTTTACAACCACCAAGTGTTTTGAAACACTTCAGAAGCAATGGCTGTCCCACCTAATGTTGCAACACATCAATCGCTATCAGGGTCTGGTACAGAGCCCTGATGCATTACTTGTGATTGAAGCTATTTGCATCAGTACCATATGGAAACTGGGACTTTAATTTTCTCCCCATAAAATGTTGACCTATATTCTTCATCTTCAGTGAAGGGAGGGGTTCTTTTTTAGGCTATGTTAAGCTGACATGAATACATTTATTTCCTTTTTTACGCACTATCTCAGGTGTATTATGACTGAGTACTTTCAAAGATGTGACAGCAATCTCCAGAAAGGTCATCCTCTTTTTACTCAATCCGCAATTATCCCTAACCCTGACAAGCAGTGGTGAGTCTATGTTACGGGGTTTATGTAAAATTGACGACTTCTTCATAAATCTCTCAAGAAGACGAACATGTAGGTTGCACCCCCTCTGCAATGATCATACTCCCAAACCTCAACTTAGCGCACGGAATCACCAGCAAACTATTTACGAACACATACTCCAAGATCTTGGAGCTCACCCCCAAGGACTGGAGGATGATACGGTCATACCTTCTATGCCTCCCTTACAACAACAAAATGTTGCGTGCTTGGCAAACACAAGTGTTATATGAGCATCACGTATCATGCCAACACGGTGACCACAGGCTTGCTGATTTTACTGCGGCAGTAGATTGATGCACACCATCGGCAAGAGGAGGTGCCACCGACCAACCGCTAGCAAATGATGTTGCCCCGAGTTTACCACAGGGGGGGTGCACCGACAAATGGGGACATCCGACAGAACCAATGGACGTGTTGAGACCCGGGGGGTGATAACTGGCCGATCGGCTGCCTCGCAAGAAAAAAATCTGGTAAAGATAAAACCCCACCATTCCTTACTGATCCCTTTTTACTAGCGTCTCCAAGCATACCGCTTCTGATTACATTGAACAATATGACAAAACCCCTGCATATTTCATTTGCTTGCGGCGGGCAGAGTGTAGTAAAACACATGTTTTGTCTACAAAGACAAAGAACTGCAGGTCCCAGGAGTCAAATTCCTAGGACTCATGCGAAAAAAATACCGAATCTAAATCCTTTAAACGTATGGGGTTTTACAAATTCCTACATAGAGGAAGGGGGCTTTGCTGATGATTTTTTTTGTCGGATTCCAGTAATGACGAATGTAGCCACCCTCACAGAAAACCAGATAGGTAGATCACAAGCAACACCCTACCGCTTACCAGAAAGCACCAAACTGATCAGACCAGACCAGGTGTACATCCGCACCCCTGCCCCCAAGACCATAAAACATATCTCTTCAATTGCAGTGCTATTGGGGCCAAACTACCTACCAGCAATGGTAGGTAAGAGCACATCATCTCTCATGGCAAATTGTCAAAATCTAAAATAGACAAAACAAAATTGTTACTGACGTCATTGTGACGTCAGCTGACGTCGTCTTCAAGATCGAGTGAATGAATGACGTGAGCGGCTTCGGACTTCGGAGGCTCCACCATGGCGTTCCGTTTCCTTGTCCTCCTCAATCTTCTCTAGCGCTCCTCCCACTATCATCATCTTATTGTCCTGATCCGTTTGACTGTCCTGCGATGTTGGGTCTGAATAAATCACTCGTCCTCTTGGGCGCCACCCTGGCTGCTCAATCTGCGGCATTTGCCCCTGCAATCAAAAAAAATCATGTCACCAAGTTGGCAGCTATCTCAGAAGACGATGCCGTCGTTGACACCGCCACACGCGATGCTCGTATCATGGCCCCGATCTCGGCAGTCCTCGCGTCTCTTTCTCCCATCACTGGTGGCCTTTCACCTGCCAACGCCGCCCCCTCAGCGAACGCATTCGAATCGAACCTCCGAAAGAACTTCCCCGGTGCCCTATCCAACTCGGCCATCGCCCTACGAGTTGCCGCCTCCCTCCGCGATCGTGGCTACACGCCCACCAACACCCTCTTCGGATCATCTCTCTGTTCCGATGAAATCAATGATACCGCAGAAAGTCTTGTGGGTGATTTCCAAAACAAGCTCGGCGTTGAGGGTGTATTCAACCTCGGCGGCTTGGGTGGCCTTCCCTTCGTGGGAATATCCGGCATGGGCGCCTTCACGAGCCACTGTCCCGTCGAGGGAAAGATCTTCATCGTCTTTGGCCCACATGTGGGTATTTCTAACGATGGTACCGTAGGAAAGATCGAGCGCGTGGGTAAGAATAGCATCAGCACGTCGTGCGGTGCCGGTATTGGTGCCTACAAGGCCATCATGGCCACGGATACTACCAAGGAGGCCAAGGAGACGCTCGGTACCAAAGATTTCCAAGAAGAGTACATTATTGCACAATTGAGCAACAGGTTGGATACGCTCAAGGGACAGGACCCCTCCAATGAAACTATTACCTATGTTACCAATAAAATGTACGACCTCGTTTGGGAGATGCTTCGATCTGAAATCAACGCCTTCACTTCCAAGCCTGACTTTTGGAGCGGCGTTTCGGAGGTGACTCTACTTGGTGGAATTGTGGTCAACCGTGGCCATGGTGAGATGGTCTCGGGGGGAGGAGAGGATTTCTACCAACCTCTTATGCTCAAATCGCTTACCAAGGATGGGGAAAGTGACAATTATGGAGAAGTATTTGGGGACTTCCCTGCTCTGGCCAGGCCACACAGGCAAGCCAAGTATGTTTAGATCAGAGGATGATCTGCTAGCGTACGATATTATTAGCACCACAGCTTAGAATGATGTGTAGGTGAAATCTTAGCTTATGTAGTTATTGATCTGTTTTAATCTTTCCTTGCTGTGCCACATGAACTCAAATTGTGAAGCTACTGTGCGCGATACATTCGCTTATGGTGTGGAGGTAACACATCATACCATACAGCGAGTGTATCGCACACAGGGCATTCGATGCACTGAATCATAATATTATGTGAAGAGTTGCTCACCATGATCAGCATGATTACATTATTTTGTATCAGTCTCAATTGCAAAGTTGTCCCAGTTGGAATATTCTTCTCCTTCAGTGCATTGATGACCAATACTTCTCCCTTGGGATACAAAAGGCTCCTGAAAGCTGAAAGATCTCTCTCTTTTCAGCGGTCCCCTCCCGCCCAACGCGCGCGAGTTGGGCTGACCTGGGGTGCCCTTTGCCGCTGGAAGATAACTTTCGACAGAGAGGACCCAGGGGAGAAGAATGGTCAAGAGGACACCTCGCCGCCGCTCGCGCTTGGGGACCGGAAGTTCGCCAAGTTTTCCTCTGTCCATTGTTCCCCGACGAAAGCCGAGGCTTCATAGAGGAGGTCAAGCAAGGGAGTTAATCAGCAGCGTACCCTAACCCTAACCAAAGCCAGCTCCAAACGCTATCCAAATCCTTGCTACCATTATGTCCAGAACAATATTGATTTATGCCTTTGTGGCGTTCTGCGGCTGCACAACTTCTGTGGCATCCTTCAGCAGAGTAACTCCTTCCGTGAAGTCGCCGCCATCATGGCTAAGCGTTCGAGGTGGTGACAGCAGCTCGACGGTAATGCGTCCTTCAAGTTCGCTGAAATCCGCCGTTCTCGGTGCCGTCGAAGCTTTTTACATTACAAAACCTCTAGCATCTGCCTTCATCACATGTGGCGTCAAGGCTTCTCTGGCAGATATGGTAGCCCAAAAAAGGGCAGCCACAGAGGTAGTCCAAACAGATGGCAGTTCTGAGAACGACACGCTTATTCTTGGTGACATTGATACTCCTTTGGAGAAAAGGAGGAACTTAGCTTTCTTTTTATACGGTGGTCTATATCAGGTGAGTGTGTTTATTAATATCCGTATTAATGCAATATTAATGTCAGATGGCGTTCAGCTCTTTCACCCCACGAGTCTCTACCTATTGTTCTCCTTCTCTGTAGGGTATGGCTCAACAGATTATTTTCAATGAAGTGTTTCCTCTAATATTTGGAACAGGAACTGAACTCTCAACCGTCTTAAGTAAAGTATTGTGTGATTCTTTGGTAGTGACCCCTTTCATCTGTCTACCCGTTGCGTATCTCGTGAAGTCAGTGATATTCCAGTATTCGCCCAAGGAAGCTATGAGAAGGTATTCAGATGATGTATCGAATAATGGTCTACTGGTTAAATACTGGAGCCTTTGGGCTCCAGTTCAATGCCTTACTTTCGGTGTGGTGCCACAGCATTGGAGGATTGTCTTCATCGCATTTGTCTCCTTCTTCTGGTTGATCATTTTCTCATCAATATCAGCCAAGGGGCAGAAGGAGAGGGAATTGTTGGATGATGGCTGCTCACTAGAAGATGGTGTATCGTGTCGCATTGACGGATAACTTTGTTCAGCAGGTGTATTCTTGTTTCATATGTCAGCTGTATTTGGGTCTTAGTAGGTAGTTAGGATTCATGTTAGTTATTCTCCACAGTTTGTGTGATGTTTGTAATACCCAATATCAGTGCCAAAATCATTTCTGATGCACATGTTGAAACGAAACCTCTTCATCATGCAATAGTATTACCGTGACTTAGACTCTTTCCACTTTCCAGCCTGTTTTCTCTTAAACTCCCCAACAATTTAACTGGATTAGATTTGGTGCTGTTGGCAATATGCATCTGCATTTGATTCACTTGTATGCCTAGGTAGATATTAGCGACAGATGAATCATTTTTGTTGCTACCTTAAGATTATTTCATAACATCTTGAGACTCTTGAATACTAAAGCCCTTTGGATTCAGGTGCTTTTATCACGCTTTTCTGTAACAGCAGTCGCACCTTCACCAATTTCCATGTCTTCTTATACTCTAGGGCGCCACAGAGGACTTCATCTTCTAACCCAGATTGGTCAACTCCCAACAATGGAAGTGTACTCTCCACCTTTAGGTCAAATCCTTTCCATGCAGCCGGTCTGGTTGGTTTAGTAAACCCTGTGACTCTGATAAGTGGACAAGGCAATGTTGCTCCACTTGCAACTGGGACCTTCATAAAGTATTGAACATCACCAGCCATTAAATGCTCCATGTTTCGAAGTGCCTTTTTCTGTAATAGCGAGTTGGCCTCTTTCTCTGAGGCTTCGCTGATGATTTCGGATGTAATAGTCCATGGCCCAACTTTAATTTTGTTTGCATAGTTCATGGCCAGTATCATTTTTTTGTTTGGCCCAACTTTAATGCTGTTTTCGGGCCCGTAACCAAGGAATACTGAGCTTTTGTTGTATTGGCCCTTCTTTTGCCCATTCCCAAGGGGAAAACTCCCAGGGTAGAAAACAAACACACGCCCATCCTTTTGAAGGAATACAGCATAATCTTTCCGACACTGGAGCCATCCTTCTTTGAGTTTGGTCGCCTGAACTCGATCTAGAAAGGATTCAACGCTTTTGTCGCTGAACATGCCTAAACCTGCACTATGCACGACTTGCCGAAGTACAAACTTCCAAAAGAACAGCCCACAGCCCTTCCATTGAGAGGTTTCGAAGGTGATGCCCATGGGGTATCGTTTGACCTGCTCCATGAACGGAGCCATTGCAGTTTGTTGTATGAGAGCCCTCGCATCGTCGCTTTCTTCTGCAAGTGAGCTCAAGTTGTCCATGCTTCCCTCTCCATAGATTTCCTCTAACAACGGAAGCAATCTGTTGCGTAGCTTGCCTCGGGTGGACCAATTGGGAGTTGTATCCTTGAAATATGGCACTCCAAACTGATGTGAATAGTCGTGTATGTAAGATTTTTCGAGCGATAGCAACGGCCGAAAAAGAGCGACACCATCATTTTTCGATACACCAGTCATTCCGGAGAGATCGAGCGGTCCACATCCCTTGTGGGCATTGGAAATCACATTTTCTCTTAGGTCGCCACGATGGTGTCCCAACATTACACCGATTCCACTTTCTCTGGTCCCATTACTTGCCTCCGCACAACATTGTCTATAAATACCAAATCGGATTTCCCTAGCTATTCTCTCGTAATCATCTCGGGCGGTAAGTCCTCTGGTTACCTCATCTATTTTTCGACACACATACTGGGCACCAATCCCCTGGCAATACCTTTCAACATATGAAGCCTCAGCTCCTGACTCTGGACGGTTGGCATAATCAATATGGATTGCAACGATACGGAGTATATTATTTGGATCTTTATTCTTTCGACTGGCTTCTGTGTCACGAAGGTATGCTAATGCAGAAGCAATGACCATGCTGTCCACACCCCCAGAAAGAGAGACGATGGCAGTCGGGACTTCATCGTGCGAGGTAGACTCTATTGATGCTGGCTTGTTATGGAGAGAGCTAGCTGTCTTTCTCGAGCTTTTGAATCGTGCATCACTCATTTGAAGAATGTTCATATTTGAGAGGAAAGCTCTGATTGTCTTGGTAACCATATGATCATGTGCCTTCGACATATCTGCTTTGAATGGAAAACATTCAAGTATCTTTTCATCGTCAAATTGATTATGGATTGACTCTCCATCATTTTCTCCCGCATCTACATCTAGCAAGCCTAGCTTGCCCTCTCGTCGAGCTTCATCCTGCAATGCCGCCATTCTTCTGTTGGTTGCTTTTCGGAAGCGACGGATCATCCTCTCCATCTCGTCATGCAATGCCGATGCTGCTTCAACATCTTGCTGAACAATAGTCAAATCTTGAACAGTTGACGCATGGCGAAGGGGCATGATGCCAAATATTCGCATAGGCAGAGGAATCATGCCAGTAGATAACTCGGTTCGATGCTCACTTTGTAATTTTTTTGCAATGTCGTATGCAATGCTGTCTAATTGATTTTGTTTCGGAAGGAATCTTATATTGTTTTCATGGTGACACTTAGTATCATGCCGATGGATGTGGCGACTCATTTGATCAAGAGCAATGATGGCAGCCATTTTCCCTTCCCATCCAAATATCTCTGCACTTCCTGTCCATCTTTGAACTTTACCCTTATCAAGCAACACGATATTCGCATTTTTGTCACCAATGGAACTAGACGACAAGTCCAATATCATTGTGCGAAATGTATCAGAAATATCAGCATCTACCTGATCAAGAAGCTCTACGGAAGAAGATGCAATCATCCAAAGACTTTTCTGAGCTCCATCTGGTGATGCTTGTCCAAACCAATAGCTTAACACTTGTTCAATTTGATGTTGATCTTGTTTAATTGTCTCAAGATTCATTATATCATTTGAGATGGGTACCCCCTTTTCATGTTGATGGCTGTTAACACCATGGTCATTGATTGCAGGTTTGTAAAAGCCAGCCAGTGCACTTTCTGCATCGATTTTGGTGCTATCCGCTTCCCAATGACGTATTGTTGGCGCACCTGTCAGAATAATGTTGGCTACACCGATGGACCGTAATAATAGCTCCCTCGTAAACCCCACAATTACAACGATAATTCTTCCCATCTTTGATCGATCACCACCCACAATGGTAACTAACCAGCGAAGCACAGCTGAAACACCATGGCGACGACGATGCGGAGAGGATGATAACTCAGCACTTGTCTTATTTTCATCGTGCACATCATGGGGATCATGCGTCGATATATTCGAAGATATCATCTCCGCTACGTTGCTAAGAAATTTACGGAGGCTACCATCACTACCTGAACTATCGCCTCGCCAAAAACGAAGGAGCATCCATAACAGAGTGGCAGCTCCACCATTTGCCACGACAGCACCAGTGCTACTAGAGCGTCGTAACATGCGGCCGCCATTGATGCTGCTGCTGGCGTTTGACAGCAAGGATGACTGGCGTCGAAGAGGAGCGTATGGCGAAATCGCTGTCATGGTGTCGTGTGAAAATTATGGGGATATGTGCGGTTAGTCTATCCACAACCACTAACTGACTCAATCAACTATATTATCTACCCGCAACTACCATCACCAATCACCCATGGAATGGCTAGGTAGTTGGAAATTTCGATTGGCTCTTCGCGAATCGGCGTAGGAATTACTTCAATAAATAGCGGGAACAACGATACCTTAGATGAAAGATTAACAAAACCATAACCATAACAATCAATGACAATGGCGATGACAAATAATACGAGACAAACATTTGCTACTACGTGGCGCAGGTCTTCTCCTGAACACTTCTGCAATTTCAACACAAACAGCTCGGGGTCATGGAATCATCAAAGAGTAACAAACGGCAGCGCGTCTGACAGCAACACACTTCTTCAGCCAGGGGCTCTGACGATGACAAAACTGTAGGTGTCATTGGCATCGATGACATTGGCCTGGACATCCTCACCACCTGCTGGCTCTTTCTATCTATCGCAGATGACATCTCAGCATCATTATGGAAACATGCTATCTGCAAATCTACTTCATTATGGGAGGGTCTCATTGCTCAAATATATCCCAGCCATAAAGATCTACCAGAGGACGGGATGTTGCACTAGTGATAGGGACGACCGACGAATTTCTTTAATGAAGTGCCGATATATATCCTGTTCGTAATTTAACAGGGATTCATATTGCTTTCCAGAGGGAGACTCCAGGTGCAGAGTTGACGAAGCGGTGGAAGCCTGATGCAATTATGTTTATACTTGATATATTCACCGGAAGGCATCATTTTGATGATGGCATACCATGCCACCCCCATAATCCTATTGGCCAGAGCAAACGAGTGGGTCCACAGGTTCCTATCTACTCAACATCTTACAGAGTTCCATCTACTGACAATAATCACCTTGATATTGAATGCAAAGAAATGGCCAACACCAACCAACCAACGACATCCAGATCGCTAGATACCATCAAACGGCCAATTGGCTGGCTCGATTGGAGCACATGTAAGAGCGCGAAAGCGTTGGAAAGACTTGCAACCATCGCTCAGAGATGCAAACATCCCACCAAGAAACGCATGATTGAAACGGTAGATAAAGCCCATAATTTGGATCATGTCGTGTATTTCTAAGGTTTAGCACTTAGCACCACACAGCACACAGATGCATGACTCCCGACTCAGCCTATGGGGCGGGGGGGGGGGGGGGGGGGGTTGATGCTTGTGGAGTAGTCCTGCCATGGACCAACCACTTGTTTGCATTGCCATTGCCCTTTGGGATCATGCAATGCATTAGAAACACCTCCGCACTTGTATGGTCATATGGTTATTGCGCGACAGTCGTTCAAGTTGACTTTTGGTTCGATATTTTGGTCTGTGGCCACACGGGGCGTTGTGAAGCCATTCCGGTGTGATACTTGTAGATTAGTCCTGCCATGGACCAACCAGTCATTTCCGTTGCCCTTTGGGATCATATACAACATTAGAAACACCTTTGCAGTTGTTTGGTAATGTGGTTATTGCGCGACAGCCGTTCAAGTTGCCTTTCGGTTCAATTTTTGGTACTGTGGCTGTAGGGGGGCAATGATGAGCCATCACGGTGTGATTCATGCAGAGTAGTCCCAGGGATCAGTACCCCCGTGCAAAAGGCCGGGTAGCGTGTGAATCGGGTACCAACAAAAGTGCAAAACGATGGGTGTTGGGTAGTCGGGTGCCACCCTAATTAGTAATGATACATCCCTACCCAAATAAATCGTTCATTATGAATGAAAGGTTTGTGTAGACTAGGTACACTTATACGTTAAAAAGCCTTTCATTTCTGATGAAAGGTCTGATGCCTCGTGTCACTATTGTACTTTAAGTAGGTAATATGTTGACTACGTAGGTAGGTGTGCACGATGCCCTTAGCGAGCAACACGAGGCCCTGCGTGATTTTTGCACTCCCCGAGCTTTGAGCAGTTGAAAGCGCGGAGTCCCCCAAACATTTCGTGTTAAATTGGGCGGGAAAATCAAAGAGTGGGAAAACAACTCACAAGATTGGTGCAAGTCGGAAGGTCATGAATTACTACAACGTAGGTCTGGTACAAACCCACTCAAATTTTGTCAAGATAAACCTCTCATTTCAGAGTGAAAGGTTCTACGAAACGAGCTTGGATGGAAACCAACCTTTCCTTCATAATGAAAGGTTCTTTTGGGTAGGGATATGATTCACTTTCAAAGACCAAACTATTTTTTAGTTTTGTGTATCCATCCAACGCCACAGACGATGCAGCTTTCGATCTGCTTTCTTCATCAGTGTTGGATTATCACTTGACAGCCATTCCTAGTTGTGCACACTAGAGTCATCTCGGAATTTCTAGTTTCTTTAAACAATAGCTGTCGGATACTAAAATCTCAAATTGGTCCTTGGGAGATACCGGTGCATCTACCTATGAGTGTATGTACCTCCTCTATCTCGGTATCCAATATACCGATTTCAATGGTGAGTGGCTTCTTCTGCAGGGCAGAACCTTGCAGCAGTGAGATCGTCCTTGAGATTTGTAGTCCGCGAGAAAGCAACAGTCACTTGTTAGACAGCAGCATCCGTGCCGCTGAAATTATCACATGGTATTATCAAACGCTGCCCTGATTTGTTGCCGCGTGATCCCTTTGGGGTGATATTTCATGTGAGCAAAAAGATGTTGTTTTGGATCTACATCCCCTCTTGTGCGTGGCGTATTTGACTCGGGCTTGTTTGCTGCATCGAGCATCCATTCCTTCAGAAGTGCTGGGCTCCATTGTCTCGCCTTTAGACGTTGAAATAGAAGACGCACCATCTTGAGGTAATCTTCGCGTTTGCTGTTTCGTTTTTGTATCATCACATTTCAGCAATATCATACCTTTCATCACACCTTTTGGACGTGCTGAAGATTCTGTGATGTATATATATACAAATTCATTAACTTTTGGTAGGTTCATGTCTCAATTTGATCAAGATCATTGATCTTGATGGTCAAATCTAGAAAGTCAACCTCTTGGCTTCTCTCTTCAATTTTCCACTTTTTGAGCTTGCCACCTGGAAAGTTATTTACATTGTGGCAGAAGTGATCCAAAGCTCCTGGACCTCCTCAATCCCCCTAGAAACCAAATCCATTGTCAATGAGTGGCTTATACAAAATAAGATGATCTGCATATTTTTGTAGCAGAACAAATATCTCGTGGAAGCAGGTGGAAGGCATAGTAGTAGTAATGGCATGACTAAGTATTAATGTGTTAGTTTGTCGTATCAACTAAGTTTCCAACTTGCGAAAATGAATATGCAAAATGACTTCTGAGTTTCTAAAACATGCAGAAGTCAT
>JALLAU010000867.1:0-14688 GCA_036939495.1 Thalassiosira hispida
ACCCTTTTATTCTCAATCATGCTTGGTCCAGGCATTTCAACTAAACGGAGAGGTACACCGCGCTTCGTGTGCTCAGCATTAATTCTTTCCTCCTCCGATTCAATCATTTTATTGCTCAGTTCTGCTGCATCTCCTAATGTATCACCCAGACTTGGAGGAGGCTTTGCTCTGCTCATCTGAGATGGGCGAGGTACTTGAGCCCGGACCGCTCTCTGGTTATCCGTGTCAACATGCTTAATTATGAGCTGTTTCAATTTTTCAATCAGGTGTTCTGTCGGCACATCCTTCTTCTTCTTTGTGAAGGGTACACTCTCATCAGTCCAGTTTGCGCCCTTTACCCAAATATCGAACTGTTTTCTTAGCAATTTCCGCTGTGCCGTGTTGGATTTACCTGACGTCATTGATTCAAGGTCTTCCACTGTCATGATGCATTCACCTGTGAATATCATCCGATGGTAATCGCATGCGTCATTGTAATTATCGAACGCAATCCGTATATGCTCTTCTTCCTCTGTGCGAAATCTATCCTCCTTGTGTTTCAAAAATGATCCCACGGATTTTCGATATTGTTTCATGACCTTGCTCGCTTTTCCTTCCGAGTAAATAACTATGCCGTCCTGCATTTCTTTATCTAGATCATGCCAGAATCCTTGACTATCATCGCTGCCATTCATATTCCGCATCATCATTCCTGTTGACTTCATTGTTGCCACGGCGCCAGCATTCAACGTGGATAGATTGGTGCCGTATTTGAGCGTTTCATTCTTTGTGTGTGCAAAATGTGATTCAGACTTGTCATTAGTTGCACTGTTCCCTTGACTTGCCTCCTTCTCCTGCAATGACATTTTATTCCAGGAGTGCTTTCCATCTGCTGCAGACATGAAATGGCGAGTATTCTTGCCAGACTTCTTACTGATCATTTCTTCCATCAACCGGCACACCGCCTTTAATCCCAGCCTCTTTGTATCGGCATCCGTCTCCGTAATGGCGGGATCCTCACTTTCGCCGAATAGCGTATTCAAAACGGATTCCATAGCAAACACCCGTGTTTCCTTTGACTTGTTTCCCACCGTGTTACTCTTTCTGCCATCGATGTAGGTGTAATCCCACCACTCATCAAATTCAGGAATATGGCGCCACTTCTGGAATATGTTAAGCATATAGTCCTTCTCGAGGAACTTTGCTGGCTCCTTCTCTAGGACACTAAGCGTATCGTATATCTTGTCGGCTACTTCACAGAGAGAAGCTGACCCCATCCAATCATCGCTATTTTCATGCAACATGTGGGCTTTTGCAGCTAAGAGGCGGTGCTGCATGATAATAGAGACTGACAAAATGCCCATCACTCTCAAACATGCGAGCATTCTCCTTGAAGATAGGATTGCCCAAAAAGCGCGTATCATCTTGTTCTTCTTCTTATCGCGATGCCACAGTATAGCTCGTTGTAGATATGGGAGATAAATTGGTCGGTTCTCAACGATTGGCCATGCACCCATACCACAAACGTCATGCCTTGATCCCGCCAATGCCCTCTCCAATGGAATGAGTACCGCCCCCTTATGATGTTCATTCACGTAACCTTTGAAATCCAGCTGGTCTCCTTTCTCGTAGAGATTGGCATTCTGATCAAAGAGCTTTTCCGCTAGACGTACAACACCGCTAACTGAAGCGTTTATGTAGTCATCTCCCGATTGATATGCACCCGTACCATCATCGTCGTTGCCGGACTCTGATATGATCCGTAACTCATCGCTGAATTCAACCTTCAGAAATTTTGTAAGCTCCTCATCAACTCCCTTCATCCAAACGTTGCGAAGATGGTGCCAGCACAATACAGTATAAACTTCCAAGGGTGGCAACTCCTTAACGCCATCCGGGAGGACTCCATTGTTGGCAAGTCTTAGATCATCCTGCACTTTCTTATCCACTTCCCATTCCGCCCTTGCATCTTCGATAACAGATTCTTTCAGCTTTACATTTTCAGACAGAGCACCGTTGCAGCTATCTGTAACTATAGATCCACCCAACAATTTCGCCATGCTCATTTCAGATTTATCTTTGATCTTGTGATTGTAGTCGGGGAAGTACTCTTGCATCACCTCTGTCAAACCCTGCAGATGTTCGCCACTGTTTAGTATACTTGATCGTATGGTGTCAACAACTGCCTCGGATGATTCGCCGGACTCAAGAACTACTCCACCGCCACCTATAACAGCAGTCCTTTTGGTACCATCAGATTCATCACGCACTGTAATTAGGATAGCTTGAATTGGCAGGCGCCGGATGGAAGTGGCATCTGTGAACAACTGATCCCAATGGGTGTACTCCGATAGTTGTATAACCCCCAAACATTCNTTAGGATAGCTTGAATTGGCAGGCGCCGGATGGAAGTGGCATCTGTGAACAACTGATCCCAATGGGTGTACTCCGATAGTTGTATAACCCCCAAACATTCGCCGACAACATGAAGGACTGTCCTGAGATGTTGGATGTATCTAAGGTGCGGCAAGTGATCAATTTTAACGTCGGGATCAATTGTTTGTGCAAAAATGAACATCAATTTACCGATGACGCTAGGAGCCGCTCCAGTCGAAAGCATTTCTAACATCATCTTAACTAAGGAGATTCTATATTGGGGTGATCCCTTTCCTGATTTATTGCGTCTGACCTACATTTGAATGAGCACGACGACAATGATATAAATAAACAAAATATTAATATCATAGGTAAACAAATCATGAACATACATACCTGCTGAAATAATTCATCCAATGGCATCACACCACCCAACTTCTTTTGATGCTCACTAATAATGTCCTCTAATTGATGCTGAAGATCGAGTACCTCCACTCGGAGCTTATTGTTGTCCTTCTCTAGAATCGTTATCTTTCGCCTCTTTACGAACAGCTCCTCCCGGGCTTTAATCTCTCTTGATACCGACTTCTCAAGTCTCTTTTCTGTCAACTCTCTGTAGTGTTTCGCTCTAACTACTTTCACAGCCATATGATTGGCACGTTCATATGCCGCTTTTGCAGTCTCCACCGCCACACAATTCCTACGGGTCAGCATTACATTTTGTTTTTTCAACTTCTTGACATCTTTGTTTATTTTTCCAGTCTGCATCTTTAACAATTGTTTCCTTTTCCCCTCTTCTCTGCTCAATTTCTCTTCGGCAGCATCACACTTTGCTTCCACCTGCTTGACTTTCTTCTTATGCTTCTCGGTATTCTTGACTTCTGCATGTAAACACTTCTTCAATTTCTTGATCTCCCGTTGAGCACTCCGTTTAAGATTCCAAGCACGAGGGGCTTTTCTCGGTGCCCCGGGGATAAGCTCAGGTGGGCATTTCCTATTCCCCTCATCCTGCACCAACATCTCACCCCGAGAACTACTTCCCCCCCCATCCTCCATCAATGCCTCCCCTTCCTCTTGAACCTGTGGTGGTGGTAGTGGCAATGTTGACATTCGATTGGATGGCATCTTGACCTTGGCACCTTTATTGTGCCGAGCAATCTTCTGTGCCCCCTTCGACTGTCTTCCCAATGCAACACGAACGATGAATTGTCTGTCAGGGCCTGATCCAACACTAATCATTACTTTCTTAGTAGTCTCCCCAACCACTGCTTTGATTGCTCTAAAACATGAATGTGGCAAGGCACTACCCGGCTGAGCTTCTTCAAGCACGATGTACTCATCATCATATCTTCCTCGGCGGCGCCGAAAAGGAAATGGCCGGGGAGAAATTCGTAGGGAGAGTTATAATGCCACCAATAATGCTGATGCCCCATTTTCAATTATTGGGTAACTAATCACACTGTGTGGTTTGGTTATCTTGCATATCTTTTTCTTCTGTTGGCTTTTTGGGGGGCAAAAATTGCATACGAAAGTACTTTTATAATAAAAGATAGGAATATTGTTTGATATTAGTATCAAATCATGACTGGCTGATACTGATAGTAAATGAGAATACATGGATACATGGTGCAGCGCCTTGCAGCGCGCAAGCATTCATGAGATATATATGGTAAGGGTAGGAATGTACCAATGTTGCACTTGCAGTTTGTATGTATTAGGAGACAATACATAGATACAGGGCATTGAAAAAGCTGGATGAAGCCATAACGGTATGTCCTCATGGCTATCGTTGAAGCCTGCAGTGGAGTTGCCCTTTAGGGAGCCACTTCCCAAATAAATTAAGAAAGAATTCATTCATCAGTTTCGACAAAGGGACAGACCACTTGGCGCTTCCCGGTTTTGCTGTTTATATAGCCCATGCCCAATGCCCAATCCAATCTTGATGCCATGGTTAGGCAAATCTCCTCAAAGTTCTGTGATATCAAATTGATAATAGTTAATAGTAATACTATTAATTTAGAAGAACTATATTCTTGAGAACCCAAAATCCAATACTGTTGCTCATTCTTAAATTCATACGGCGTCACAACACACATTACTGATAAATAATCTTTCGCCAAGTATTGATTTTTCTAGATACCAAAAGATGAAATTCATCATTATTTATTTACCACTTGGTGTCACTCAATGCAACACCAGCTGTGGCACCCGTCGATAACTCCAACTTGGGCACAACATGGTACCGTGTATGAAATAATTGCCTAGCCTTCTCACCAAAGCGTTCACTATTACTGAGGACCAATCCCCCCGACGGCTGCGGGGTAGTACAACTACAGGTTTCACCACAGTCATTGGGGGGGCGAATTATGGGTACCACAGAAACAGTCTTCCTCACACGTTCTTTCGTCTCGCGAGGTGTCTCACGTTGGCCGTTGGCACCAATCTGTCCTCCACCATTACTGCATCCTGATGGACAAGCCATGATTTCCACATAGTCATAATAGCTAGACGATGATGATCCAGTCTTCTTGGCCAAACTCTGCAGAATGAGTTGCACATTCTTGAATCCATATGCAGTCGCAAATCGCAACACAGGCCGAGGGGAAGGGCTACTATCATCGTTATTGGACTTGTCACCACAGCACGAGTATGATCCATCACCATGTTCGTACAAAGTAATTTCACGCAAGTCTGTCGTTTCTTGCCTTCTTCTACGCCGACGTATCACCCCCGCCGCTGTTTTCCCAGTGGTAGCAGAAGATGACGCCGAAGTATACGTAGAAGACGAGCTTTTCCACGGAAGAGGTTCATCATCCTGTAAGGATGGCTTATTGCAGCCAAATAGTTCTTGTGCAGCATACCGGAAGATGAAATCAGCATAAGATCCAGAGCCATGAACTCCAGTATCCACTTCAAGATTGTTCATGTCTTTCATCATTGTTGTTTTGTTGTCATTGAAAAATCTGTTATTTTTCTCAGTCACGAGCAGGACGTTTGAACCATTGGCGACGACATTGCATTTATTCGCCAAAAAGTGTCGGATGGCCAGGGTACTAATTGAACTATTATCATCGCCCTCCTTTTCGGATGCATTATTTGGCGGAGGATGCGCAGGAGGGGTCATACTTGCAACAACGCCCTCACTTTTCTGATTGGTAATAACGACATCACTCAATACCTCCAACAGCTCTCCAGTTGTCAAGACTAAATCAACTTCATTCACAAGATCTTCGTCTTCTTCTGTTCCTTCTTTTTCGTTCTTCACTCCATCTTCTTCTCCTGATGGGTGACTCGTTTTTGATGCTCCATTGACGACGGAGGATGAATTCTTTGATGATGAATTTCCATATCGAAGTAGAGCCTGCCGTTCCCATGAAAAATCACCTCGTCCGGCCTCCAACTTTTTATCATGACAGGGCATGATTGCAACATGATAGCAAGAAGATCTCACCCCCCGACCAACTGCATGTTCTGAAGTCACAGCTTGTGTACCAAGAGAGTCGTGCCCAGTTTTAAGCAACGTACCGGCTATGGTCATGGGACTCTTTGCCGAAGATAGCAGGGGTACCACCGAGGGAGCAGTCTTTTCAACGAGGCATACAAAGCCGGGACACGATGATGCAAGCATTGGGAGAGCGGTTGATTGTATCGGAGATGATGGCATTGTAGCGTCATCGACCTTTGCATCTTCTTTAATTAGACGACCGGGTGGATGACTCAGCGTAGTTACCTCCATCAACGTGTCCTCGTCCATCACAGCTCCATCACTACCATTAGGCTTATTGATATACCGTGTCTTCGTGGAGGACAGAGCCACAGTTGGCATGGCGGCGATGGACTGATGACTAGAAGTCACAGCACCCTCTTCCGCTTCCTTGTCATCGTCCCCCCTTATTGACTGTTGTTGAGTTTTTCTAAATCTGTAGCAAAATTCAGATGCAGATTCCACAAGTGATATTCCTTGTGAGAATGCACCGTCAATTACCATCTCGGCATCAAATTCAGAATGTAAAAACGATGCGATCATTGCCAGAAAGTCTTGTCTTGACGGTGTTTCATCGTTTCCCCCAACATTCTTCGAGACATCATCATTCTTATTTACATCAACCTCAAGATACAAATGGCGGTAGAGATCCGCCAAAGATGCCGATGATACAGTAAACACGATCCTTTTCTTCTTCGTTTGAATAACATTTCGAGAAGAAGAATCTGATACCACCTCTCGTAGCTTATCAATGGAATGATGAGACAGGAGCACCGCCTCGGCAGAGGTGACACATCCAGAGCACGAGAGACAATCTGAGAGTGTTACGGTTGCCTTTTTCTTGATTGTTTGTGTAGTAGCATTGTTGTTGATCGAGGACGGCGACGACGATGGGTTGTTTTGACCTTCATTGGTATTGGTATTATTGTCCTTTTCATTGACATTATTAGCAATCGCCAGACGTAGTGGCCCTCCTGTTTTGGTTTTGGGAGTTGGTACACCATCACTGTCCTCGCTTTGGATAATCCGAGGGACGCGGCGCTGACGATTACGTCGTCTGCTCTGAGCGGCCTTGCGCGATGATGGATCTGCAATTTCTACCGACGATGTCTTTGCACCATTACCATTCTTGCTTGAGATTTTATCGTCCGAACCACCATTCACAAGATTGGCATCAGGGGAGTGTTGCGTATTCGATTTTTCTGGGGCCGTGAATAGGGGATTCACGCAGGCCTGGCTAGGACCTAGATAATCATCCACGTTGTTTATGAAGACGGGCATGTTCTGTTTTTAGACCAATTATTAAGAGCAAGCTACCATCTCGCTCTATCGATAAAGAGGAACAGACGGATGAAAATGAAGAAGATGGGATGGTTGGACGGCAAAAAACAATGGCGGGAGAGCGCCGATTTCAGAGTTCATCTAGTGGGCAAATGGCTTGCTTTAGTATTTGAGGGTGTGGAAATAAATACTAATTCCTACATACGATTCAGAAGTTAAAGTACCAAACAAACTAATTATATTTTACCCACTGCTATACCTATTCATCTGTTGAAGCTTGAAGTTCATTTTTTTTTGCGAAAACAAACACAACCACATCAAACCGCACCATCACCATGGCAAAGCGACCGCACTGCATCAAGCGATCATGGCCACGCCGTCGTGCCCTCCCCCCCGGCCACCGTCCACAAACCCTCTCTTCGCGCATAAAACATTGCTGAACTGGCTGGGCATTTGTGCTGCAACGCGGCGCTGATTGCGACGGACGAGGGTCGAAGAGGCCATCGTCGACGGGTAGATGCGCCTCGTCGCCGTCGTGCTACAGAGCCGCCCCTCCCTCGCTTCCCGTCGATAAGCAACCTCACATAAACGACCCGACGTGAATGCCGGCCCAACCTGGCCATTGCCATCGTCCCCCGGCCATAGGATATCCTGCATCAGCAGACATGGTTCAACGCCACGAGGGAGGGAGGAGCAAAGGCAGACCCAAAAAAAGATTCATCTTCAAGGTCTGCCTGGCCACCGTCTGCGTCGAGATTTTTGGAGTCGAGTCAATCAATTTTCTCAACCGCAGAATTTTGTTGGAAATTCTGATTTATCGGAGAGGTGTCATTTTCTCGACGCCGCCAGCCATCTGTGGCTGTGGAGTCGTAATGGCAATTCGGAGAATTCTTGAAGACCAAAAAGGGTCAAAATGCCCTTCTATTGTATTCTGGTGTTTGTATGGCTGTGGAGTCGTAACGGCAATTCGGATGAATTCTTGACAACCCAAAAGGGCCAAAATGCCCTTCTAGTATTCCCATGGAGTGATGCTTTTTCTTGACACTTGGTGTCAACGGGTTTGCAGCGCGCTATGACACAGCAGTAAAAAGCAAGAACTGGGTAGCCGAGATCTCGGCGACCATCCTCCGCCAAAAGAAAGAGTTCCGAACAGCTGACGACGACAGCATTGGCCATCATTTTTTTTTCAGAAGCAGCAACAAAATACGAACCATCAGCAGCCCAGCATTTTTATTCTGGTTGGAGTACAAACACGAACACACAATTCGTCATTTATTGCAATCTGCACTTAGGCAATCATAAAAAGTAAAGGTGAGAGAATTGCTGTTCAGCGGCGATGACAGAGGGAAGCGGCAGCGCCTCATTTTTGTTCAACAGGAATGATGATTGGCGGCGGCGTTGGTTGATATCTGGCCGCGGCGAGCGGAGAGCAGCGATGGCATGCTGAAGTTCATTTGAAAATTGCAGGAGGTGATTCAGAATCTTTCGTCAGAAGCCACTGTCAGGACCCGATTGAAGCCGAGCTTGACATAAATTCCTTGCAACCTAATCAAAGTAATTCTCATCCATCAATATCTGTCATTGCTCTCTCTCTCTCTCCATACTTATTCTCAGCACACAATGAAGCTCTCCGCAATAACACTAACCCTCGTCCTACAGGCCAATGCCCATCGTCGCGGCGCGTCAGCCTTCCGAGCCGGCTCTGACGGGCCCAACAATGACATGATGAAAAAGGCTGTGGAGGGGGCACTCCGTACCGAAGTCAAGCCGCTCGTTGACATTGTCTCTCCTCCGTTGCGCAATCAGATTTTGGGGACAGAGGCCCCAGTAAGTCTTGGAATTGTTCTGAGACAGTTACCCTTATTTCTTGTTCCGCCCCGCTCAATCTCTTGCATTGCCTCTCTTCTATCTTCTCTATATAGTGTCTATTTGAATACTGGTCGCGGCCTGACATTCATACGTTTGGCAACATGGGATTTGGCGGAGCGGTGCATGCCGCCGTAGCTCCACTTGCTACTAAGGTAAGGAACATGACATGTTTGCTTTCTGCAGTTCGATATTTTGTTCTATCTAATCATATAAGATTTGTTTTCCTTTGTATCATACCAGCTCATTGACGTGAAAGCCTACGGTGGAGTTGACGTGCGAAAGAATGTAAGTTATTTGAGTATTTTGTTAGTGATCTTCAATACATTAAAAATCATGTGTATGCATCTCCTCATCTGTTGTCTTCAATCAAATATACTCCAGATCGCCCACGAGCTTCGAACGATGGTGAACAAGACTGGAGCACGAGTCGCTGACCTCTGCTGTGGTGTTGGCATGTCTACCCGTGCTTTGGAATCTGGCTTTCACGATGCCGAGTTTGTCGTTGGAGTTGATACAAGTCACGAGATGATCTCTATGGCCGAAGCGATATCGGGCCACGAAAATGCGATCAGACTTGCCATGTCAAGGCACACGGAGGCACTCGAGAAGATCTGGAAGACAAATCTCGCCGCAATCTCAGAAGCCATGAGCGTGATCGATACCAACCCCTACCCCTCCAGCCGTAGTGCGGTCCAAGCATCATACCGACTTGTCAATGCAGAGAACACCAAGCTACCAAACCTCTCCTTCGATTTGGTCACGATCATGTATGGCTTTCACGAAGTCCCCAAAGAAGGGAGGAACCGAATCATCAACGAAGCGAGGCGGCTCCTACGTCGGGGTGGGCACCTAGCCATTATTGATATCTGCCCCACGTACGAGCCCTCCCCACACATGTTGGCAGGAGAGCCCTTCGTCGTCGAGTACCAGCAGAATATTGACGAGCAGCTTGCCAGCCTCCCTGGCTTCAACTTCAAAAAACGAAAGGTTGTCGTCCCGGGTCATGTGAATATGTGGTTGCTAGAACTAGCCTAAGTTTTTTTCCGAATGCCAAGTTTGTTGTTGTATTAGCGAATCAAGTATGGTACATTCGAGGGAGGTCAAGGCATAATGAAGCAAATCAAGAACAATCCGCTCCAATCACATGTTGGACATGAAAATCGCCACGATCGAACCCTTGTAATCGTATTGTGAACAATAGAGCACCCGTCAAGAAAAAACACGTGCTTCAATCACGCACACCATGTTGTCCATGTTGTAGGAAGAGAGAATCAAGTCACGAAATAGTCCACGCTTCACCCATAGAACATTTGTATATCACCACCCGAAGCTAGAACCAGTTTAATGTCCCCCTGTTTGTAGGAAGCAAGAGCAACGGATTGGCATTCTGCGAGTAGATAAGAATCGAAATCCCCAAGTTAACGTTTATTCCGCGCATATCTAAACTAAACTTGGCATCTTCATTATGAAATAACACATCAGTACAAATTACCTGCGGCAAAAAGCTATCGCTAGATCTAGTGTGAACTGTATTACTTACCTACCAGAAGCTTCCAGTTCGAGGTCAGTGGGGATGAACATTACAATTCAATTGATTGTACAGATGGGCCTCAGGATGAAGTATCAATTTATCTTCGTCTATCGAGGTACTCCTGCAGTCTTTGCCTCGGCTCGGTCAACAAAGCAAGAACTATTGACATGGATTAACCATTCTTCTAAAAACTTAATGGTATTACATAATATTTCTAATCCTTTGGTCTAGGGTACTGACATGAGTACTGCATTTTTCAATAGCTTTTATTATTAACATAACATCGATTTTACTGATCCAATGTTCCACCTTATCTTGTCCCACCCCTCCAGCGGGCCAGCCTTGAGAGTTCTCCCACCTTTACTGCAGGATGAAATCAATTTATCAATTTGGGATAGCCTGGAAATTAGTTGCCACCCCCTGCTCTTGGCGTATGCGGGGTGAACATGATCATCTTCATCTATTTGATCTGTGTCTCCACCATAAGGTAATCCTACCGTCTTTGTTATGGCTCGGTTGACAAAAGAAAAACCATTGATATGGATGAGCCTTCTTCTAAACTTAATAGTATCAATACAATGTCTTGACCAATCCTATGGTTTGACAGGTATGGTAAATATGTAGTTTTGATTAGGTAGGATCTAATACCTAATACTCCAAGATAAGGCCAAGAAGGAGCTGCTCCCCAAAAGGTTCGGATTGCGAGCCTGCCTCATACAGAGACGCTGAATGACGGATTCCAACTGAAGTTTTTGATCTTGTTTCTCGCATCGAATATTTGACAGATGATATTGACATGTGACGGGATTGAAAGTTTCAGATGTGAAATTTTGTTGATCTCGCTCAAAATGTTCACACAATCCATCAATCTCACAAACAATAAATTGTTGGACAAAATGCAGTTGACTATCTGCCATCCTTGTATCGAGAAAGCTGGGCCAGAGCTTTGTTTCATCTCACACCCGAAGTATGAACGGCGTGTCACTTGTGACATATCCGGCAATCTTAGGGTGTCAAAGAATTGGAAAGGCTGGGAAGTTTGGAGATTTACCAAAGACAACGACAGTGGCAACTTCGTCATTACATCGTGGACGCATCACCACAAGGTGCTTTGTTCCAATTCAAAGGGGAAAGTGTATACCGACAACAAGAAGAAGCTTCTTGGAGAGGGGAAGCTCGAGTTGGGAGAATGGAAGATCGACCTTCATCCCAAGAGTCACGGTGTCAGGATTCAATCTGTCAAGCACGGCCGTTTCCTTGCCTTCAGCGGCGAAAACCTTTACGCAATGAAGAAGGATGAAGACACTGCATGGCATCTCGAGCCAGCCCACCGTAACCAATTCTTCATCTCGTCGCCATGCCACAACAAGAGGCTATCCAGTACTAAAGAGAGCAAGCTTTTGGCTCACAGAAATCGGAAGTCTTGGGAGAAGTGGGTTATCGAACCGACAAATACTAGGACTGGGCAGTTCACAATTCTTTCGCTGGAGCATGGCAAGTATCTTGGATCCTCAAAGGATAATAAACTCATTGTTAGTGAGTCCCAGTAGCGTTGGATGATTGGCTCATCTCCGCATGACCGTGTCTTCATCCAATCTGTTGAGTATGGCGGGCGCTTGTCATTTGATGGCAATGGACATCCCTGCACTGCAGAAATAAGTGGAGACTGGGCGACTTTAAGTCTCGAACCTATCATGCCTACTACAATTAGTAGCAAGCAGATTTGGAGCCTCGTAGGTATTGGGGTCACCACGATTACTCTTTCGGTTGCAATGCCATTTGCAGTTATGGGTGTAATTGGAGCTATGGGATTTAAAGCTGGGGGCATTGCAGCAGGCTCCATGGCTGCGGGGATGATGTCAGGTGAAGCATTGGTTAGTGGGGGAGCTATTGCTACTGGAGGGACTGTAGCCACGTTGCAGTCAATCGGAGCCGCTGGGCTAGGCGCAGCAGGAGCAAGCGCTGCAGCTGGAGCAGGTGCAGCAGTAGGTGGATGTGTGGCAGCCGCTAGTAAAGGTCTTGAAAATAAACAGGAGGAAATCAAGTTGGAAGATCCTGGAAATCACTTGCCACTCTGCTCTTGGCGTGTGTGGGAGTGATCAGGCGGCGGCAGTATCTAGTATTTGTAGTCTGAGATCGTGATTTTGTAGATCATCGTCCTCAGGATTAATTATCAATTATTATTATCTTCTTCTATTTAATCTTGTCTCCATCTCAAGGTACTCCTGCCGTCTCTGCCGACGACTTGGTTAATATTAAAGCAACTATTGATATGTGGGTCAACCTCTTCACCCTTACCAGTTTCATCATGGAAGAATCATTTGCAAAGCAAGAAGAGTCCATTGAAGAAGTATCGGATCAGTGAAATCAATGTTATTAATGCCAGAGCTATCTAACGAAAAATACAGTATTCTTGTGTCAAGTATTAATGTCGCTTAGATCTTCACATCATCTCATCTTGGGCAATCTTGGGTGATTCGAGATTGATCTTGATGTCGACATCGGCCCAAATTAGTAGCTCGGATTTGACGGACGCCAACCACGACCCTGTCCCGGCGTATTGTCAAACAGAAAAGTCACTACCTTCACATGAACATTGCTGTAGCGACAAAACGTCATCGTATATCCTTTCCATTATTTAGTGAAAACATCAAGAGTGTGACAAACAAACTCATATTTCTCTATGCGCAATAGCGGATCAATCAAAACTTCAACAACAGCCTCGAAACAACATCAATCGAAACGGAGATGCCTGTGGTATGACAGAACTTACATCTGAAACTGTCAGAACACTGTACAAGGACAGAGAGCCAGCTAACACTCACATCATTGTAGAGCCAGTGATATACTAAATCCTCTTAGCAATGCAGATATTCTCGTGCTTACCATGTATGGAAGAGTCGGGCAATGAGCTCTGCTTCATCTCGCACCCAGTGTATGATCGTCGCCTACGCTGTGACGTCTTTGGCCAGGTTGGGACGGACAGCAATTGGAAAGGATGGGAGGTGTGGAGATTTGTCAAAAATGACGATGATGGAACATTCATAATTGCATCGTGGACTCATGCTCAGAAGGTGTACAAAAGTAATATTTTCAAAGGGGTACATAAATGGAAGATCTGCCTCCACCCTGAGAGCAAAGGTATAATGATCCAATCAGCCACGCATGGTTTGTTTCTTGCTGTTAAGAACGGTTGGTTCCTTGCTTTCAGTGTCCTCAATCTGTGCACAATGGATAAAGAGGTGGACAACGCCTGGCATCTTGAACCAGCTCACCGAAACCAATTCTTCATCTTCTCTTCAAGTGTGCACGACAAGTGGCTGTCCAGCACAAATGACCATCCATTCACTCACTGCAATCGCAAGTCATTGCAAAAGTGGGCCATAGAACCCAAAAACAATGAAATTGGATTCACTATCCGCTCGCTGGAGCATGGGAAGTATCTTGGCTTGTCAGAAAATGGAAGACTTATTGTCAGTGAGTATCAGCAGCATTGGAAAGTTTCGTCCTCGCCACATGGTGGAGTGTTCATTCAGTCATATGAGCCTGCTGCTTGGTTATCATGTGACAATGATGGTAATCCATACACATCTGAATCTAGCGGAGAGTGTGAGACTTGGTGTCTGGAAAGCATTATGCCTTCTACAATTGGCATCAAGCAGTTTTTGAGTTTAGCAGGTATTGGTGTTACCACAGCAACTCTTACAGTTGCAACACCGTTTGCGGCGATGGGTGTGTTGAGCTACATTGTAGCTGGAGGAGGTATGGCTGCAACTATTGCTAGTGGAGGCCTGGTTACTTCTTCTCTAGAACCAATTGTTACAGGTGCAGATGCAGGTGTGCCACAGCAACGAAAGCAGCAGTACAAGGATTGGCCGCTGCTCATAGAGGTTTCGGGAATGGACTGGAGAACACCAATATTGGCAAATCAGAAGGACATTTGTCACTGTGCTCTTGGCGCATGTGGACCTGAAGCTGTGCTATGACACTGTAGTTTGTTTTATGGGATAGATTACCTCTGACGACCCACTCAGGCTACTGGGCAGCCTTACGCCGAGCACATTGTATGGCTTCTGCAGTTATACACTAAGACTGCTAATCGATGGTAAGTATAGTACCCGCGTACGACTTCTCCCACAAATATATGACTTCCCCCACGGTCACGTAT
>JALLAU010000868.1:0-19338 GCA_036939495.1 Thalassiosira hispida
GAGTTTGTAAACTGTACGAAAACGTACCGAAAACCTGAGGAAACTGGAAGTATCCTCATCTTATTATGCTACAAAAGCACTCATAATCTATGGCCATTTCAACTCAAGAGAAATGCGGACTGAATTGTGGTGGTAATGCGGTATGATTGTTGCCACCCAGCAGTCTCATGATCATGGTGTTTTCCAAAAGAGTAAAAAATGTTTGCTTGCATTGGCGTGGTAGATAATATTATTATGCCAAACCCAAACTACATATCAATGCCAAAACAAAAGGCAAGCAAGAGGTGCAAGCAAGGAACAAAAATCAGAAATGGCGGGATGTAACTTTAGCAGTACGGTATAAACAGAAATCGCTACGCATTTTACGAGAAACAGCTTTATCAGATCCATATTATCTTCACGGAGAGCTAGGTAAGTCAATCAGATGTTCGAAGAGCGAAGAGAGAAGAATGGACAATGGAATCGGCTATGTGTTGTTGACCATGATAATGATAATGACACAGACCCCTTCTTCCTCCATAATAACAATAGATATCACTACGCCCACATTTATTTGGAGCCGTCTACTCAGTGCAGCGCGTTTGGTGCTTGTAAAACATTCTGCATTCTGCGACGATCTCCCAATCCACCACACCACTATCACCTTTGATTGTTATTATTTTTTGTTATGCAGATCATTGCCTTATTATTGCACATAACATGGTAGGCACAGGCGACCCTCCAGGTGACGAGCAGAAAATTAATGCTCCTGAACCAACGCAGGGGAATGCACCACTGCCTTCAAAGCAGCAACAATCAATCAGATCGATGGCCAATAACAATAACGTGCAACATCAAAACCAGCAAAATTCCAATCCCCAAACTGCCATGAGTGGCGGCCAAACACAGCAACAGCAGGCGAATGCTGTATCGTCATCATCACAGGCACAGGGTGTTCAGCCAGCTTCACAACAGCAACTGACGCAGCAACAACAGATTGGTTCACGACATGCGAACCAGTCAATGCCTTCTCAGAACGCCAATCAACCAAATAATTTAATGCAACAGCCAGTTCCAGTTCCAGTTAACCATCAGCAGCAAGACAGTAATTCTGAGCAAAATAATTTTCAGCAGCAGCATTTGCAAACAATGCCCATCCAGGGATCACAAAGTTTTCAGCAAATATCCCCGCCCCAAAACAGTGCACCGTATAATACCCCGAGTCCACTCCAACAGGCACAAAATCAGCAAGCCCAGCAGGTCTTACAGCAGATTCCACAACAACCGCTATTTCAACAACAACAAGCTGGTTCTGGTCAGCAACAAAATGTTATAATCAGTCCGCAACAGCAACATCATGTTGTGATGCAGCATACTCAAATAATGCAACCCCCGCAACTCCAACAGCAACAACCATATCAGCAACAGCTCCAGCAGCAACCCATGACAATGCTACAAACACCAATCTTAAGCGCAAATGCTCCTGGAACAAACTCACCTCAAAAAGCCATTACGAAAGGGCGGTTTCGAATTGTAAAATCTTCGTCAGCAGATAATCAATCCGTTGCTTCATCTAATGATACTCAAGTTGGCGCAGAAAAGACACCACAGCCTATTTCAACTGTAAAGAAGGGTAGATTTGTTGTGAAAAAACCTGCTGTTGTTGAGCAATCTAAATCAGTACCAGCAGGGAAAGGGAATAGCACTTCAGCAGTTCCCACTCCAGCCACCACAATAAAACCAGCCGAGGCAAAGGTTTCTTGCATGAAGAAGAAGGGTAGGTTTCTTGTAAAAACTGGGGGCAGTGCTGCGAATTTACCAGCGATGGAAGCTACTAAGCCCTTGCCAACAGCTGCTACTGATTTTGGAGCCGAGGCTTCATCCGCAGGCATGGAACCTGAAAAGGGCCCAAAGCAGCAAAATACAAGTGGTGTAGTAGATGAGACGGACATTATGTCTAGCACGAAAAAGAAGGGTAGATTTGTAGTAAAGACTGGAGGAGCTCCTGCGAGCTCACCAGCGGGAGGACACGCTAATGCACTGTCAGCAGCCCCAGAAGGAATGCAGAACACTGCTGGGATTGGAAACAACGCTCCCATCGTTCAACTTACTCCCAATCCGCAGCAATTACCAAATTATATTGCTGGCACCAATATTCCCATCCCTCTTGCAGGGATGCCCGCTGGGACCTCGTTAGTTGATGCGAATGGCCAGATGATGCCCACAACCTCGTTAGTTGATGTGAATGGACAGATGATGGTTGTGTCAAACGTTGCACTCCCATTATCACAGGCAGTACATCAGCATCATCTACAGCAAATGCCAGTCTCTCAACAACCGCAGGTTCAATCGCAGTTTGTAAACCCGCCAGTCCTAAGCCCACCGCAACAAGCTCCGACTGCTCTTTCCGATGCACACTCACAGCTTCCACCAGCATCACGATCGCGTGCTGGGACAGACGAGAGAGCTCTTGAAAATAGTGCGCCCAAACAAGTTCATGTTGTTCCAAGAGCAAATAATCGGCCAGCTGGAAGCTCTGGTTCTAGTTGGTCATCAGCTGGGACTAGAGCACCTCCAATGGGCGGCGGCAAGAATGGGCGTTTGATAGGGGGTGGAGGAGTTGGGAAAGTTCTTCATAATTTAGATGTTCTGCGATCAGAGGTAGTTGAAGCAGATCGTTGCATTTTTACTCTTCAATCTGACAATCGTTTTTTGGTTAGTACTGAATATATTGGTTCATATGTTGTTACTTTATTGATGCAATCATAACTATTTGCTTACCCTACGAATTCAATGAATTATCTTTACACCCAGAGAGATAAAAACAAAGAGCTGGAAGCGAAAAACAAAGATCTTGAGCGTCGGCTTCACGCAGCTGAAGCCAAATGCCGATCACTTATTAATGAACAAGTGAAGGTTCAAGGGATGAATAATGCCATCCAACCTCAGAGAGAATCAGGGGCGCATCAGAGTGATCTTCAACCAGCTCCTTCTGCGGATGGTAGACTAGAGAATCGATCGAGTGCCAGCTTTGAAGACTTGCAACCAATTACAGAAAATCAAAAGCAACCAAGTCAAAAAGAAAGCAGTCTGGGAAACAATGCTCCACAATCCAAAGAGGCTTCAAAATCACCAATCAAAGAAAGGTCGCTAACCGAACCAGAAACAAAGCCTCTTTCTCGAAACAATAACTTAGATGCATCTGATCTAATCCGGCGGGGATCTGTAGGCACCCCCCAAGCCCTATGTCAATCAATGTCTGGACTGAGCCAATTCGACCCACTTGGCACAGCCCCCCCCTCTTCGATCAACCCAACTAATCATTGCGTTTCTGTTGCCCAAACATGCATATCAGCAATGACAATGGCAAGCATCAACAACGAAAATGTGGCAATTCCATTGATTGTAACAACACAAGCAGCAACTTCTCCATCACCTCCTCCGCCACCACCCAATATGGACGACACACCAAAAACGTATGCCAACATCACTAGAACGAAACATTTTGACCCGCTGGGCACTCCGGAGCGTAGTCACGTTGCTGCGGCTACAGTTACGACATTGGTTGGTCTGCCGCAAATTCCGGCTATGGCTACGCACATAAATAATGGCAATAGTGTGACAGTGCCTGTACTTGTACCACTACTTGTACAGCAGCGGCTGCAGCAGCATCAGCAACAACCAAAACCCCAACAGGAAGATCCATTTGACGAAATTGTACGATTGTCACACAGTCATGGGACCACCTAGAGGTTAGTCGCAAGTTGGTTGGGGTTCAGGACTGTTCGACCATTGGCTTAGTTTTCTTTTTGCAACATCTAATCCGCACTTAATCCAAGCTTTGGTAGAAGGCTCCGAGCTGTCATGATAACTAAACAGCACACTACTGTTTTTTTCAACTATTCTTTTGATTTTCATGTCAGAAGTCTGAACAGGGTGAGTATCATTCCTTTCACCAAGGCTTGCATCTGCCACTGAATGAATTCACCCCTTCAAACCCAACTATTGAGAGTGGTCATTGTGCCACTATTGAGAGTGGTCATTACCGACCACTTTATTCCATCCATCCATGCATCATTCTTCTTCTCTCCTGACCATCCACAACCCTCTGAATCTCACCCTCACTATTCACATGTGTAGAAATTATGAGTAGAACGCTTATCAGGCCCATGTAATGTCGCATGATATTACTTCAAGTTTGGCTTCCTGATATCGTACATCATTCATAACCAGCAAGATTCGCGGTCCTGTGGACGCCTTCATCGTGATTACAAAGAAAATCAGACAATCATGAGGGCTCGAGCGCTGCTGTCGAAAAGAATCCAATGTTGTACTCGAAAAGAAACAATGTCCTGCAATCATTGTGGTGTACTAGGCATGTTAGATCTAACATAGACGAAGTTCAACAACTGCCTAGTTTATACACTTATCCATCTAAACGCAGTTGCTCTATTTGCAAAGCAGACTTGGTAGGTATTCTAATCTTGGCCTTCGCATTTGCTTATATTGGGCCATCGTCCTGGGACCCTCTCAGGCGGCCTGGGCCTGTAGGCACCATAGTTTTGTATGTACCAACAGTTGGCGTGCTGCCAGATGTTGGCTCGGACGTTGAAGGAGACTCCGAAGGAGACAAAGTTGGACTTGAACTTGTCTGAAAGTTTTGATCAATATAGAGAAAATGGAAATGGTGTGAGCCATGTAAAGTACAAAAACACAGCATGGTTTTGGGTATCGGTCCAAACAGGGATATAATATGTCCCTGGAGCCAAAAGCAAGCCACGTAACTTACCGGGAAAGGGGTAGGTTCAGGATTTGGAGCAGTACTGGGCGCGGGCGTCGCCAGAGGTTCGGTAGGAAGTGGAGTAATTGGTGCAGTACTGGGGGCGGGAGTAATTGGTACAGGACGGGCCACGAAATCAGTGGGCGCTAAAGTCTTGTCTGTACCAGCGTCGGTTGACATGGCGAATGCGACTAGAATCGTGAAGTAGGTGGTGAAATTCATGCTGTAAAAGTATCGGAGAATGTAGGTAGAGATTTGGTTGGGTAAGAGTTTGGATCGACGTGCCAGAAGAATGGATTATCAAATTATGAGATCAACGATTATTGTGCTCCTCGCTGTTGGTGTACTTCGGTTTATATTTCAATATGTGGCAGAATGTTTCATTGCGAGTGGACTCAATTTCACTCGAGATCGGAGTAGCCGTTACAACTTTCGGTACCTAGGTCACCCTAGGTACATAAAGATGTGCAGAAGAAGCAAAGGTGTCCTACCATAGGCGATCTTACTTGGTACATGTGTGCAGAGGAATTAGTGGGAATATCGCTATTATACTCCTCCCTTTGACGCCTCCCATAAATCTTATGTACGAAAGAGATTTTTGCTCATCAATGCGAAACTCCAACTTTCTTACCAGCAATTGACACTTTGATCTTGCTAAACATTGGCTGTTATATGGACTCCAAATATGCTGGGTTTTGTTTCGGGTTGTGGTAAAATCTTGATCTTGATCTTGACTTCCGCTCTCCATCCAATCCAAGAGACAAGACTTCTTAGGTAGAAAGATTTTTCTGTTTCATCAATGCATCTCCAACTTTACCAGCAATCGACAAGATCAAAATTATGCCAGCATTGGCTGTCATTTGGACTCCAAATAGATGCTAGCTTTGTTTCACGTTGGTAACATCTGGGAATTAGTCAGAATATCGCTAATACTCCTCCCTTTCTGACTTCCCAATCTTACGAAAGATGTTTGCTCATCAATGAAACTCCAACTTTCTTTACCAGAGCAATTGACACTTTAATTTTGATCTTGCTAAACATTGGTTGTTATTTGGACTCCAAATATGCTGGATTTTGTTTCGCGCTGTAATAAAATCTTGATCTTGATCTTGACTTCCGCTCTCCATCCAATCCACGAGACAAGACTTCCCAGGTACGATACGAAAGATTTTTCTGTTTCATTCTCCAACTTTACCAGCAATCACTCAGTGCGGAGCGCGGGACCTTCTGCCATCACTTGGCAAGATCAAAGTTATGCCATCATTGGCTGTCATTTGGACTCCAATTAGATGTTCCTGGCATACTCTCTACAAGACCAGACTTAATGGGAACTCTTCAATGTCGTGGTTCCAGTCGCATGTTATTGCCCGATTGTCGTGCCCTCAGCCTACAAGCTTCGCTAGTAGCCACTACTCTCGCCTTTCTCCTGAGATGTAGTTTCCAAGTCTTCCAAGTTGACCTCTAACAGATGTAAATCCTCCTCCAAAAGACCTTCTTCGTTAATATGATTTTCCTCTAACACTGAACACGTTGTATCACACGGAAGTACATTACGATATGACACTAGTGGTATGAATTTCTTGGTGGTATATCTCCAGCTCATTATATTTCACCCCATCTTTTTTATGTTATTGACAAATGCGTGTGCTAAATTCAATTCACTATCATCAGCTTGGATATTTTTTGAAATTGTGAAAATGGAATCCTAAGTGTCCTAACTTTAAAGCTAGCTGTCACTAGTAAAATGAAGTTAGTACCTCCAGATTCGAATTTCCTTCTCAGGTTTTAGGATAGATGTCATCTCTTACTTTAACTTCGAGCACTAAACAGGATAGCTAGATTGATACCGAGCAACTCTTCTGACACCACAATATAAGTACATCGTACATGGAGAGCGTTTGTGACTGTTCGGATGGGATATCCAAGAGATTGTGCCAGGAGATATTGTGGCATGCTGCCCCTGCAGGTTGGTGCATTCGTTTCGAATAGCTACAGTTCCGGCATTGGTCGGTGTGCCGCAAATGTCAGATATGGAAACGCATATCAATCATGAGATTGGTGATCGTACCATTAAAATATCCCCATTAGACGGAATCGTGCAATTGTCACACAGTCATGGGACTATCTCTAGAGAGGGGTATTCACAAACTTTTGCAAATTGGTTAGGATTGCAGTACTGTGACCATAGGCTTAATTTTCTTTTGCAAACATCTAATCATTATCCAAGGTTTCGGTAGAAGGTTCTGCGCTGTCATGGTTTCTGAAACACACACTCTTTCTTTTTTCACCTTTTCTTTTGCTGAAGTCTGAACATGGAGAGTATCATTCCTTTCACCAAAGCTTGCCTCTGCCACTGAATGATTTTAGTCCTTTATTCCATCCATGCATCCTTCTTATTATTTTTGGCCTTCTCTCTTCTCTCCTGACCATCAATTGCCCTCTGAATCTCGGCTTCACTGAGTCCCGCCATCTTTTCCCTCAAAAGAGCATTTTCTTAGGGTGGCCAGGTATGAATGGAAACAACATTAATCATATTGATTCCTTCAGATGAATCAACAAAATATATATCCAGGATTCTCTTACCTTTGGTTCTAGACAATCCCTCCTTAAGACTACCGACATTCTTTTGGAATTCTTCCACTCCCAGACCAGATCCTTCAACGTCGTCGTCCCAAGATGCGCTAACTACAGAGTAGGTGATGCCCTTTTTTATTGCACAACCAATATGTAATTAGGACAAGGAAATATATTCACAATGTGAGAGAAAAATCAATCCATAAAAACAACAAACAAAAAGAAGGGCACACATCAAATAAATATCTAGAAGTCTTTCAAAATAATCCAAGTGTCGTCACACTCAGGTCACACTACACTACACACTCACCAGCAAACCAGTAGCTAAAAAGACAAAACTCGTAGTAGCAACAACCGCCGGTTGAAATTCCATATCCTTAAACGTGGCCAAATACCAAAAACCAATAAACGATGCAAAGCTACCAAACAATGGAATACCCACAAAGGGTATCATTCGTTTCCCCATACGTTGGGCTACCTTCTCGGGAATGGCAGCGGCGCCGGCACCTTCTTCTGATTGGAGGAGGGCATCGGTTTCGCGTAGGTCACGTAATTTGCGTAGTTCTTCATCGCGTGCTTCGGCCTCACGTGATCGGAGTTTTTTTAGCATGTCGGAGCCAGTATTTTTTTCAGGTTCAGATCTTATGTATTCCTCTGTGGATGGAGTGGCAATGGTAGTCTCGACTGCGGCTGATGGCTCTGATGATTTTTGTTTCGCGGGCGTCGGTTTGTCGCCGAACCCTTTGCCGGCGGATATGGCCCATGGCGAAGGCGACGATGGTTGCTGGACGATTGGAGAGAAATGAGATGTGGTGAAGGCGCTGGCTAGCAAGGGCTGAGTGAGGGGTACAACGGCCACTATGGCGGCGGTTAGTGAAGCTGATACCATGGTGAGTTGGAAGTTGAGGCGGTCAAAAAGATAAAGAGTTATGAAGCGTTAAACGTGAAGCTGGTTGAAGTCGGTTCAATTGAGGATCAGGGGGCAAACCGACGTGCCCCCTTTTCATTAGGTTATTGTGACGTCAGCGATGTCAGCGCCCGCAAAAGCCAAAGCCATTATTTTCCACAAAAAAACAAAGCAACCATGGTGTCCGCTACCGCTAGTACCACCGCCTTGATCATGGCTATTGTTCCTCTCGCCGGTGCCTTCGCTCCGTCGAGCACCCCCCTAGCAGCCCGCTCCTCCAGATCCTCACTCGCGTCGTATTTGGACAGTTTGGGTGGTTCGTATGCCCCACCAACCGTTCAATCCTCACCACCTGCCGCAGAATCCACTGGCTTCTGTCACGTACCCCTAGACTACTTTGCATTCGACAACCTATCCTCCAAGGGACCACGAGCCACATGCGATTGGGGCACACCGCAAGATTGGTCACGTAAGCTAGCCGACGACGGTGTGTTCCGCGGAGGTACCTGGTATTGCACCGAGGGTGGATGGGAATCACCCAATGGCAAGGCTACGACAGAAGTATTTTATATGCTCGCGGGACATGGTATGCTGGGAGATGCTGATGGAACGAAACATTTCTTTGGTCCTGGTGACATGGTGATTATTCCAAAGGGGCATACAGGCAGATGGGATGTGAACACTCCCATTCACAAGGTTTGGGCTGTGAATGCACACGACAATATTGAAGAATCTGGGCCCATCATTCGAGCACAGGTTGATCATTACAAAGATTATGCACCGCATTGCTTTACAGACACTAGCGCCAACGATCCACTCTATGGAAATACCGGATCTGTATCCTCTGCATCCAATACCTTTTACAATGTGGGTCCAACAAAAGTCGGAGTCTGGACATGCGAACCTGGCAGCTTTGAAGTGGCGTATGGAGAGCGTCAGTGGTTTCATGTAGTTGAGGGGTCAATGTTTGTTACCGATAGCTCGGATGGGACATCCAAGAGATGTGTAGCTGGGGATACTGTCATGTTGCCAGCGGGTTGGTCAGGCTATGTTGATGTGGTAGATCCTGTGAAGAAGGTGTTTACAGTGGCAAAATGATTGAATAGGGATATACTTGAAGGCACTTATGACAAAAGAAACAGACGGAGTGATGATCTACTTAATGCGAGTCGACCAGTTAGAGTGTTCTACTGATCTATCGAATGATCCGCACCAACTACCTATGTTGGACACATCATAATAACTCGACTCATGATCTAACCTAAAAAGTGAGTAAAATATCTCCCACGTCTCCCACTACTATGAAGATGTATTTCAACCCAAGTTACACATTGCTATTCTGTGCTATTCACGAAAGGAGCACAAAACTACCAGTGAAGGAGATTTAAATTCAGTATTGGAGATAAGCGCAACCACATTCCTCAACAAAAACACCTATCAATCTCTATCCCACCGATCCCAGATTTGATCCCATCCCTTATCCCACCACGGACTTTGATCTGTCCTCCAGAAGCCAGAAGCCAGAATCTACCAAAGTATCTATCGTACCTACCTACCAATCCCATGTGCTCCTCCATCCTCTGATCCCATCAAAAAAAATGTGTCCCATGTATGTCACATACATATTATCATTATTTCAAAAAATCTGCAAAGATTCAATCTTGCTTTGAAATCGCCAAAGAATGCGAGTATGGTCGTTAACGTAGGAACGCGTTCGCCATTGGGTCGTGCATAGTGACAATCTTGGCGTGCGGGCGTGGGGCATGAGCCGGGCGGCGGGCGGGACCCATGAGACCGACCATGAACCATGACCAACAACAAAACAGCCAGCAAGAGCAACAGCAACCCAAAACCACGACCGAGAGCATTAGCACGGGTGTTAACCCCAACCACTCTCCAACTCCAACCCTCTGTTGTCCATCTCTATAGATCTCTATCCTCACAAATAATCACTTTCGTCACCTATCTGATCATACAAAGACAATACAACCATGACTTGCTACGAAGAAATCAACGTGTTGGAACGCATCAACGCTATGCTATCGAACGAGGAAAAGACAGTACGGTGCGAGAACTACTATACCTATGATGTGGATGCAGCATGCCGTAAAGCGATGGTTGACTGGTGCTTCATCGTTTCTGATTCATTTGCTGATCTCAATAGAGAGACTGTTGGAATCGCCATGTCGATTCTTGACCGATACCTCAGCTCAGGCAAGGGCAAGTCGGCCGAAGCGCTTCGAGGCAAGCAGAAGTTTCAACTCGCTTGCATTGCAAGCTTTTATATTGCAGTCAAGACAACTGAATCGGTCGCCCTGGGCATCGGCCTGATCCTAAAGCTATGTCGAGGATTCTACAAAGAAAATGATATCGTTACTATGGAATATGATATTTTGACTTCTCTTCAATGGCGGATCTCCACAACTACACCACTGGAGTACGTGAGGCACTTCTTGGGGTTGCTCCCAGAATGGAAAGATGTTTCTGAGGTCATCATTGAAAACGCCATGGAACACAACGACGCTGCGACATCAGACATGTACTTTTCTACTTGCAAGGCGTCATCAGTCGCAATTGCCTGCCTCGCTGGAGCATTAAACAATACGTATGTGCTATCATCGTTTGAGAAGGATGTAATGTGGCGCCAATTGTCTAGGAAGTTGGACTTCGACATTGCGTCAAATGAAATAAGAAAGGTTGAACGCAAGCTTCTTGCGAAGCAGGCAAGTTGCGAGCCAAAGAGGCAGTCAAGAACAAGCTTGCCTCGATCGAGTGTCAATTTGGTCAGCGAGCAACCCTCATCTCCTGTCAGTGTATTGCAAGCAGTGGCTTGATAGTGACGACACTACTCAGCCTTTCTTTTTGAGCTACTACCACTTGTTATTGTACATTAAGAAATAAAAACTCCACGATAACATCAAACACCTCTCTTTGGACAGATCTATAATAATATGTGCCAGGTCTTCAGATGACGAACTATGTCATTATCACCTCTTCATCGTTTAGGAAGACTAGATGATTTCTCAATTAAAGGTGGCTGGGCTTGCAATCACGAAATGCTTTCTGTTGCTTGTTTATTTGCATTGCCCCTGAGCATCTAAATAGCCTACTGGGCATACCTTGCACCCGCTTTTTGATGTCAATCCTTCGTCGATGCCATAAAACTTTGTTTTAACTGTGTTAAGGTCAAAACAATGGCCAGAACATTCTCTCGAGTCAAGCCCTCGAGCATCTCCATAGGTTCCTTTCGGACAGGGTCTGCACTCTGTTACCGATTTCCCGCCTGCCGTATCTTCAATTGTCATGGAGTAGAAAGCAGAAGTGATGAGAATCTGTTGGTTCCATTGACGAATTCACGTCTGCGTACCTAAATAAGTTCCCAAGGGGCAAGCTCCAGTACACTTGGAGCTTGTCAAATCTCCTGTAGACCCATAAAACCCCGGTGGACAACGTAGACAACCATCTTGTCGTAGCCCGCCTCCAAAATCTCGGTAAGTGCCAAGCTGTGATGAGAAATGATGAGTATTCAGGTCCAGAAAAAACCTCATTGCCACGCTAAATAATGCTTACAGGACAGGCTAATGTTGGCACTTTTCCATTTTCGTATGCTGCGATTTCTTCACTGGTCGCATACCAGCACCAATAAGGATTTGCAGCAAAGTATACTTGTGCTAGTACCAAAAGAAGAATGCAGGTCACGCCCGTTATCCTGCCGGGTCGAGACAGCTAACGTTAAAAACAAAATTACATTCACATCACACACAGATGGATACCATTCCCTTATCGGACCCAAGCGAGATGATTCCATGTCGTCACTCACCGTTCTTCCCCTTGATCAATGCCACTTTCTGCAGATCGATTGCGCGAGAAAAGAACAAGAGCCTTATGGAAAACCTTGAAGAGTTGGATGTACCGAATCATGTCAATCGTTTGGTCTTGGCTTTTGGCATATCTATACTGGTAGTATAGTTTTTGACTTTAAAGGCTTGTAACTTTTTCAAAAAATGGTTCTCAGCGAAATTCCTCAGTTCTATGGTGTTCTCTATTGAATTCTGCGTCGGAATAGAATACCCCNCTTTAAAGGCTTGTAACTTTTTCAAAAAATGGTTCTCAGCAAAATTCCTCAGTACTATGGTGTTCTCTATTGAATTCTGCGTCGGAATAGAATACCCCAATTGTAATTATAACCAATTATGAGCATCACAGCGTGCATAGGAAAAGTTTGTTATTTCTATACAACCAGTATAGGTATGTTCAATTCTTACTGTACTATTCCTACGTGTAATTATAATGCAACCAGTAGGAAATATACTTAGGAATAGTACTAACCAAAAATCTTGATCTATACTACCAGTATAGGCACCTATACGACCAGTACAGGTAGGCGAGCCAAGATAAAACGATAGATGGGAATATTGAGATCTTCGACATTGAATACATAGGTCTTGGTGTTGCCACCACCATTTTCAGGACGTGTTTACTGTCGGCCGTGAGCAATCCTTGGTGGGTGTACCGGGAACTGACATAACCCAGCTTGCTCAATTGATTTTGGTTCGACTTGGTGGTCACGACGACATTGATGAGGGTGTCCTCGTTGTAGTTTGCCCATCGTCTGCCTCAAGTATAAATGGGACATGTATGGGTTAGAAAGGAAAGAGACAGATGTAAAAAAGTGACATTAAAAGAATACACACAAATAGACACAAATGTACTCACAAAGACCGCACTGGCATCGTGCGTATAACTATTTGCACTATACCCACCCACCAATGTCGGTTTGAGAGGATTCTGAATACCCACAATATGCAATCCATCCGAATATTTATTGGTACCCACACCATACACATAACCACTCTCCTCATGAATAACAATGTTATGAGCATTGCCAAATCCATCATAATGTGCCGTCTCGCTAAACATGACCGGCATACTACTAGCATCATCATCTACAACAACCCACAACTCTGTCAGATCAAATACCTGCATCCCATGACCACTCACCTCACTCACACAAAAATCATGATCGACATATGTCTTGACATCACGCCAACTCAAACAAGCCGTATGTGCAGATAAGAACCCAACAAATATTACAGGATTAAGCGGATCACTAATATCTACGCAGGCTGTACCACTTGTCAATCCCATAATGCAAATTCACGTCCTGTGGAGGAATGTGTCCATCCCCATATATCATTGACTCTGGGATTGGATGCTTCGTTGGTGGCAAATTTGGAGAGGGAGATGAAGGACACAAGGTTAACAGTTTTCCAGGTAATTTGTTCTGGCGGGAACGCTCTCAGTAATCCCCTTGCTACGTAGGTCTACATAGGAATACGTTCTTGACGCTCAACGCCATATCAACCACAAACCTCCCCTACCACGGTGAGAGCCGCCACCCCATCGTCGCCCATAGCCATGCTCTCTATGCCCCCCATGGCATGGCATATACAATGGTTCCGCCGATGCGTATTGCTTCCAATGGTATTGGTCGATGACGCCCTAGCTTGTTTTAATTCAACATCTAGTTTTATCTATGTTATTTGACTAAGTAGTACGCTCAATGCTCGACCTGCTCGCCTGCAAATGATCTCGCTCGATCACGGTGAGCGTGATGGCATATAATAATGCCCAATGAAGCTATCAACTTACGAATAGCTTCTAAATGCATCGATATAAAATAACCTAGCTCAGTTTAATTTTAAATATACTATAACAGTGTCCCCTAAGTAGATTAGTGTAGGCAATGATGATGATGATGCGTCAAAATCGCATCAACTTCGGCAGCGATTTCGATCGCCTTAGACCAATGTAATCAAACCGCTGGTTCTATACGACAATAGAGGGGATCAAGGGCTGTCAATAGAGCCACTGGTTGACCTTATCCGACAAGAATAGACCTTGTAAGGCTCCGACGGCCACGATGGTTATCGGTTATCCAATGTTTGCACCGAACATCAGCCAAAAATCAATGGCGGCAAACGATCCTTTCAAAACACACACAACAATCTTCATTAACTCAAGCCCTGTGCTAAAGTAAGAAAACTCTTTTGAAGACATTATTTGGATTGTTGCCATTGTTGCTGTTGTTGTTGCTATTGCCGTTGGCGTCGCTACGATGGTGATGGTCGACAGCAAGGGCAGTGTTGATGCAAGAGGCGATGAGCGTCAGAAAGGCGACACTCTTGTAGCTGTTCATTATTGTGTTTGATGTATTCTATGGCATTATGAATGTGCAAGCTTTTGGTTCTCAAGCCAAAGGATTTCTCATACATCACTGTACATTCAAAACTCTAGGTAACTATCAGTTCATGTCAGATGTAAAACCATTCACTAGCGACAGAAATATATATGGTATCTCTGAGGCTTATGCTTATGTGACACATTATGTCGGGAAAGATCACTGCCCAATTGATTCCTACCTTCATAAAAGGGACCTGATAAGGTCCTCATGTCTGGTCTTTTTATGGTATCTGAAGATACCAGTGATTGATAGATAGAAACAGACTAGTCTTTGACTTTGAGAACACACGAATGATTCGGTATCTTTGGAATGTAGGAATCAGATAATGAATATACCCTTATCTATAATATGTAGAACCATCAGTTAAAGGATTTATCCTGTAACTATAGACCACTAATAATGAAGTCCTGCTGATGGCTGCTATGGGCGGTAACCCTAGATAAAAATACCATATGTACCATATTATACCCTAACTTTAGAAGCTTGTAACATACTAATCAATGTTAGGACTTTGCTCAAACTTCAAGTTGGTATCACAAAGATTAGCATCTTGGTTATTCATTCCATGTCTTCCATTTAGGTTATGCTCTATTTTCGGTGTTACTACAAGCTTCTACAAATTTGTCACTTTGACTTTGGGGCAGATTCTGGCCAAAACTATCGCGCGCCATTTTGCTGTTAGCTACTATGTGTTCAAGAGCCAAGTCAAGTATATTGATTTTGAGAAGATTCTGCTACCATGGCCTTTCAAAAGGCATCCAATACTACATTTAAGGTGATTTTGGTTGAAAAACCAAAAATTGGTTATCCAGTATGCCAAGCTAGGGTTACCCCCCCCAATATGTAGCTGCTCTATCTGGGCACTTTTTGTCCCTTTCTACGCGAATATGTACTTATTCCTATGTACAACCTGTTTACACATGGCTGTGGGTTTTACTCAAATCCTTAGTTAAGCTAGATCTTGTTCTAAACTTGTGGCAGGGGGTTCAAATCCAGACACTGACATTATCTACAGGTGAACAGGTTGACTTCTAGTTTATAATGGGGCCTACTAGGTATGCATGGCTAACTAGCCTGCTAAAAGGATGTATGGACGTGGATAGGCCTTGAACTTTTATTAAAGATTCAAAAGATTTGTACTATGTATGGTGGATGAACCTTTGGAATTGTTTATCCACCGCAATGCTTGTCGTGCATAAAACACAACAAGCGCAATACGAACAACAACAATAATGTTGGCCTTCCGTTGCTCATTGCCTCTCACCACAGCAATCATAAAATGCTCGGTTGCAATACCCAGGCAACTCAATGTAATGCAATATCAGACAATAAGTCAAGACACAAATCTACAAATGAATTACCAACTAGTAGCACAGGCAACACCAGCAGGTATACTCAGTTGCAATAACCAAGGTACTTTTAGGAATAAGAACAAATGCACAACTTAGTGAACAATAATTACCATAGTTGAATGAAAAGATATCTTTTCCACATCAATTCTTTACATTCCTGCCATATCTATCTGCAAATCCTGCCCAAATTTTGGCAAGCAGTGCTGGTACTTCCGTCACTCTTGTGCTTTATGAAGTAAACCATGTGTGTCGACACCTGAGCGAGGAAGCACTAGCACTGAATAACGTCGTAGTTATGTACAACAATCCAAGATGAGTAATAAGGCTAATCTACAAAAGTAAATGCAGAATTGCGTGCCATTGATCCAAACTCTATAATAGCAGTTAAATGAGGTACGAAAATCGTGCCCAGTTCGCGTTGAGATTTGTTGACACTTAAAATGATTACTATCGATCAAAGACGAAGGCGCGGCATTCTGAAGAAATCTGATTCCAACACCAATACCTTCTACAAAAACCATGTGGTCTCCTTTATCTCTTGCACTGGGAATCGTTTCCAATGTTTCTTCGCCGCTCTCATTTTCGATACAATTTCCTGCCTATTAACAATGCTAGGTATTCCATCATCATCTAATAAATCCTCGTCTGCTAATTTGCTTTCAGAAAGATCAGCTGCTGTACTCCCAACTGATATCCCCTCACAACCACCAAACTCAGACGACCAATGTCGGTCATCCGTACCCTCTCTAATAGCAATATCATCTGGTAGTACTGACTCCTCTTCCCAGTCCTCTTGACTGTCCAATAGACTTGGCCAAAACGGATATGTACTACATTGAACGGGGCGCACATCATAAATACCACATTTCCCCACAGGATCTAGAAATACACATGCCCCCTCCTTTCGTTTGAGACACATCCAAGTAGTGGATTGAGAATTATCTCCGTCATTCGCATTCGATGATGGTGATACCTCCGCCCTAACGTACTTTTTTCGAAAATTATCGATGGATGATGTCTCGTTATTGTGATCATTGTCATTGTACCCTAGATGAGACATGATATTCTCCACTTCCTCTGGTGCTAACCATACATCACCATCTACTTTACAACATTTGCCGCATCCCGTGCAATCAAATTGCAACCCATTTTCGTACCAGGGCAATGTGAAGGGGGCGATGGTCGAGCGTATTCTTCGTAGGAAGGGTTTATTTGCATTTGCTAGTGCATCGCAGTTATTATTATCGGCAAGGAGGCACATCACAACAGCTAGCATGCTAGCTGCCGATAGAGAATCACATCGCATAGCTGTCGAGGATATTCAAAGACACTGAGGGGAGCGAGAGAACACCCCCTGTCCGATGCTGAAATGAAAGGTGGAGAGAGGAGGACGGAGAGTGGAGAGCGGCTATGATTATGATTGGGAGAATTGATGGCGGGAATTTGGCGATCTTATCGTAGAAAGTACAAACATCTTTCGCTCGAAAGTATTCTTCTACGATACCTACCATACCTACTCCTCTAGGTACATCTTATTGGGCTAGGCAAGCTACAAAGGTGTACAAAGTGCCGTAAGAGATCGAAAATCGAAAGGGCCAGAGTGCAATTTACATGAGTCTGCAACTGGTCTCGCGAATGTGTAATAACACGTGTTTTAACTATGCCATCCAACGCCAACACCAAAAAGAGAACCATCGCTGGGACCTCCAAGGGAGAAGATGCAGCAAAGGTAAATCCGGAGACAACGGAAGCAACCGTGCAGGGGAAGGTGTGTCTAAAGGGGAATGCTTCTCCTAGAAAGAAGAGAGCCGTCAGCGATGACGAGACTCCCGTCATATCAATGGAAGATTTAATGCATATAATTGACACTGCACTTAGTGAGCATCGTATCGACGAAAAAAAGGTAGAAAGGCTTCATGAGTGCCTCGAGTCAGACAGTTGGTCTAAAGTTGCATACACTTTATTATGCGAACACATTCCCTTAAAGCGCAACGGCAAAGGATATTCGTGTAGAGTGTGCCAAGTTCCCAAGAAAGGCCACACCTGTACGTATTGTCATGTTTGCTCTACGCCCAAGAAAAAGTACGAGAAAGACGATGAGCATGTATGTATCAACTGCCCAACATGCTTTGACTTTGGGAAGAAGAACAAGAAACTAATCCAGGTCAAGAGTAAGGGGCACGTATGCCCTCGTGCCAAGCCGTATAAGTTGGTGCCAGTGTAAATGTAACGGAGAAGAGACATCACTATTCAACCCACACCCGTTGGATTGATGGCGAGAATGTCTCAAGGCGGATGCCACCAAGGAGGATCCCAGCAATTAAGAGTGACTTCTTCAGCATGTGGCAGAAGGATGCCAGGTGCAAGAGAATTTATGGATTCTTTATATTCAGGGTCTCATCGAGTGCGTATTCGTTGAGACACTTGCATCTGTCACTCTTTTGCTATGTGTGTACATTACTCGTGTGCAAGGAATGCGCCCTCGGTGATAGAACAATGCCATTCAGTTTTGATGTCGTAAAATCATTAAACAGTACCAAATATAAGCAATGAGTAGTATTGTTAGAGCGATTGAGCTAGCATCTTGCATCCATTCCTTCATACGCAAGCTACAATAGTGCTGTAAGAGATCGAAAATCGAAAGGGCCAGAGTCTGCCAGAGTGCAATTTACATGAGTCTGTAAAGGTCTGCAACTGGTCTCGCAATGTGAGATGGCTTTGCATGATTATGGTACCCTTAGTTGATTGTCGATCGGTGCTTCAGGTGTACCCTCTCTCATAGAGCTGGCTTTATCTTGAAATACATCATCGCCGAAGCACCAGCTCACAGCTCAAAAGCCCCATTGTTTTGGCATCCATACTTCCCACATTTCATTGATAATGAACGCCCCAAAACTAGTACCAACATACACTATTATGATATAGCATCAATGCATCACATATTGTATCAACCAAGATACGCCCACCACGAAAGCTCGATGAATAATTTGCACATCATGACGTGGCAGATCTCTCATAGTGGCCATAAAATATCGGATCGATAGTCATCTCTGCTCTCATTAAATGCAGCGAAAGGAAACACTATCTTCTTCGTGCTGGTATTGGTAATACCATCAGATTCAGCATGCAACTTTTTCTATTTCATTTCGGTTATCTGCAGTGATATGGAATGAAGAATAGCACATACCGCAGGGAAAGGCTAATCACGTAAGGCGCAAAGCAAAAGTCTCACTTGGATGTCTTCTGTGGCGCCACCTGCTTGACGGTACAAAGGATAAATATGTTTGTCGTCACACTCATCACATATATAATCTCTCTATCTACACAACCATTTATGATGGAGCAGATGGAATCAATTATAGTATAGAATCAATTATAATATTATGTAAATGAATGTCTAGTCAGCCTGTGTGTTCTCTTTTCTTTTCCTACTTCTTCGGCGAAGGTCTACCGTCCTCATCCTCGTCTTATTCCTCAAGGTAATTCAAGACATATCCGATGA
>JALLAU010000869.1:6651-19725 GCA_036939495.1 Thalassiosira hispida
GCAGTGGCGACAGCAGGAGTTGATACAGCTTGGCTGGCGCTGACTGAGGTGGGTAGAGCAGCTTGAGGTACAGGGGTTGTGACGGTCGTCACAGGATTCACAGATTGATTGGTTGACGTCTTGAGGGGAGATGTATCTGTGATGGTATCTTCTGGGGGGCTTTTTCGCGAGGTGGAGGATGTCTTCTTATTTCGCTTGGGCGCAACTTGAGGTGGGGGCTTGCGTTTCTTCTTGTTGGTTTCATCCTGCTCCTCTATCTCCTCCCTCGTAGTGCCCAGTCTGACATTGGCTTTGGGAGTCCTCTTGGGGCGGTTGGAGGCCATGTTGGAAGAAGGTAGACCCTTGGATTATTATTGGTTATGATTGTGATGTGATGCTCTTTGGAAAAGTGATTGTCAAAAATTATGGGAGGTTGGTGCTATTTGATTGTTGTGTGAAACCGTTTGTTGTTGTGTCAGGTTGTGTCTCTATTATTCCCGCCCTCCCAAAGATGAATTTTGTGATTCAGTGCTGTGCCGATTAGCGCCCAAGGACGGGACAGAATTGTTGCGTATGAATTTCGATTGGAGGGTGATAAATCCAGAAAAGAGAAGCCGGGATTTGAGGATAATTATGCCTCTTGTAGTTGGAAAGGAGGTTGGCTTCTGATTTATTTCGGATGATAACCCGCGCCGCAAAAAGAATATTGGAGGATCTGCCCGCGCAGCAAATAAGAATGAATGTGACTGGGATTGGCATGGTGAAAGTTGTTTGCAGGGTAATAAATCCAGAAAGAGAAGGCCAGAATTGGGTGGAGTTGGTGGTGGCACGTGGATGAAAATGGAACGCCGCAGTTTGCCGCGATGGACGGCGGGCAAGGAATTGAGACGGAGGGACTGCTCGCCGAATTTTCAAGCCCACGTCAGTGTGAGAGAGTGACGCCACGGCGGTCGCCAGCGATAATGGTTTGCTGCCGTTGGAGTTGGATTCAATAAATGAATCTAATGCGCTGCACTGTTCTCCATGATGTTGCTTGTTGTTAGCTGTTGTTGCTGTCTGTTCAATGGTTTGTCACGAGCTGTCACGAGTCTGGATCGCGCGCAGCCCTTTGTACGTAAATGTAGTACGAGATCCAACGTGTGATGTCAAAATACGACACGAAGCATGTGTCTCATTCTGTGACGCGCTAGGATTGTACGTCCATAGACGTCCTGGTTTTGTTCTAGCACCAGCCTTATTCTAGGCGAAATGGGGGCATTACACAGGGAGTGTACTGGGAACTCTCTAGCACCAAAAATTGTACCCCCCTAGTGCTGTCTAGTAGAACTTTAACTAGTATGCCATGGGTCCCAGGGGTTAATATTATAAGATTATATAACCCCTGATGGGTCCTGTCTGAGGTCGAAGCTTGCAGCGCACTGCCGCGCCACAATTTGGATTTTTTGCATTTTACAAAATTCTGTTGGCAAGACAGTATCGTAACATTCAACAAATATCACCTCATCTTTTTATTCGTTGATTCTTTATGGCAATCCGTCAAGACAAATCAAAATGCACAACAAAATAGCAAAATGATAGACTACTGTACATTATTCACAATCCAAAAACAGATGCTATGCGTATACAATTAAGAACAATAACACTATCACAACGACAGATAGTAGCACAATTAGAATGAAATTTCGTTTCCCTCCTGATTTTTGAATAAGCTCCTTCGTTTTGATGGTAACCAAACTTAAATTATCCGTGGCAGTTTCTAAATCATCTTCCATTTCATTGAGCATCCTAAAAAAAGAAAAGAAATCGGTACATAGATTTGAGGTGAGATTTGTTTTGTGATATGGATGTGTTGTTTGTTTTGTAAGAAGAGATATGTGGGCATAATTCGAGTTGATCCATTGGCACGATATTGCTTCATCCCCCCTACCCCCCAACACTTAGGCAAGTTCCATTTCGGCCAAGACGCAGGCAATCAAAGATTTTCTCTAGCACTAACCCCTCCCCCCATATTCAAGATTTGTTTCGTCTCTTTGGGGCCATGAGATAATTGTATTGTTCGTAGTTTTCAGCAATGCAACGACTTCCACTTTCTTGTGACTGGCGAGCATTTATGCACTCCCTTTATGCCTGACATCCCCATGCGTGGTATAAAATTATTCGTTGTTACTCGTTTACTCACACGCCAATAACCCCACCCACAAAATCTTATCGCATTTTCTCAAATCAAATCATTTTGTTGTTTATTGCGGGTCTATTGTTTTGATTTATTTTTTGATCAGCCCAAGAACCAAGCTTAGACCATCTCACACACCCACACACTCAATCCAACACACCAATAAATTCAACACGCACAATTCAATATGTACTCACTTATTCTGATGTGCCAATTCTTCATGAATATTCAAGGATATTTTACTCAATCGTTCCGCTGATTGGCCGAGCATTTCGAGTCCTTGGTCTTGCTCTTTCATCATCATCTGTAGTGTTGAATATGCGAAAAAAACAAGTTAGTGAGTGAAAGAAACACATCGATATAGCAGTGGAAATTAGCAAGTGACGCAGCGCTGAAACAATCCTCGTATTATCAATTATCACCAACAACGCATTATTTATTTACCTGCTGCTGCCGTATCTCCCTTTGGATGAAATCATCCTTGTCGGGATTGCCATCGTCGCTGCTGTCCGAATCGCTGTAGTGCGGGACTTGGCTGTATTTTTGGTTGCCTCTGTGGTTGGAGTTGGTGAACATTGCAGAGAGTGGGGACCGCACCTGATATAATTGAAGTGATGTGAATGGAGATGGAGATGGAGGGTGTGCATGTGGGGTGTGATGGTGGGTTGTGGGTTGTGGGCTGTTGTGGGCTGTTGTGGGAGGTTGTGGGTGTGGAAAGATTCACGCCAAATCCTGGCCAAATCCCCGATGCGTAGGAATTAATATCGTCGCTACAACTTCAATTTTTGCCGCAGTTGAGAAGACTTCTTGATGTGATAGTATCAGCATTCTTTTGAAGTCTATGCCATCTTTTCACCCCGTGGAAGTCAAAAGTCGAAACGTCTAAGTCAAAAGTTGAAGTTGCTTAATTTCAATTTCTACTTTTTCACTTTCGACATTCAAAAACACATAAACAACGCCTAGGGTACTGCTTTGGTGAGTGTGTATGACCACAGGATATTGAGATCGACCAGCAATAGAACCGTCCCAGCATCATGAGATCATTCGATGGCTAGTGGTTGCTCTGAATAAGACTCTCGAGGAGAACGAGTATTATCCCGTAACAATATAAAACAATTCGTCAATAGTCTATCTAATTTATTACCCAGAGCAAGGGATCAACTACTCAAAGCATACCTCTTGGCTAACTGCCAAACATGTAGGCTCCTACTCACACCGATACTTAAAAAGTAATGTTCCTAAGAATTACCACACATTCTTGCACAGACAAATACGGACAGGGCCTTGATCTAAGACAAATTCATGCTCCTTGGAATGCACATTCATACCTCACATTCTAGACATATCAGTTTGCCACTGTCATGAATAGAAAGTCTTCGGCAAACTTGGGATCGATGGCTTTACATTCTTCATAAATGGCAATGCAAACCGGATCCTCAAGGTAGTGTCTACATAGCATGTTCTTGGATAGGTAGCTTACTGGGGCAACAATGGTATGCCGGAAGAGTGTGTAATCTTTCTTCAAAAAATAGGATCGACAATCTTGAGGAATATAAAGCCCATAATAATAGTGATCCGAAGAATGAAGTACTGTCGCTGAAACAATCGATTCAACATGACTATAGGGTATCCCCATAGTAACCAAGCGGCGACGAACGTTCTTGGCCATGTTATGTGCAAGGCTCCTTTCCCCTAATAGGCTTCCCAAATGCTGGTGAAATGGAAGACCTTCTGTGATCAACAAATTATGTGATATGACTTCGGCAAAAAGACTGGATGGCGTCGTCTCAAGAACCGGGTCAACATAGAATATAGCACCATAATTGAGGGCTTGAATGGTAGCAGTCGACTTCTTCGCCAATGACCAATATTCCCCTGCTTCTGCCACTCCATTAGCAAAATAATGGACGTGGGTATGAGTCTTCAAGGACCCAATCACAAGGGCGAGTACTCCCACTTCCTTGGCATCGGTAAGCACAATCTCGTGTGTGTCTGATTTCAGTACCTGTAACCGGGCACCTAAACAAGTTCTCCTTTCATGATTAAGCTCGAGCGTGATCTTGTAAAAATGTCGATGACTGTCATCATCACATAAAAGAGAAGTAGAAAATGCTTCAAAGTGTCCATTTTCGCTGCTGATAAAACATGCCATTGAAGTGTTGATTATGGCAAGATACGTTTTGTCTCCTGTGTGACTTTCTGAGCGCACCCGTTGAAGAACAAGGTCTAGCTTCAATATTCGTAGGATGATAATCAACTTGTATTCCAAACTCCATGTGACTGTATCGACAAGAGATTGGAGAAGCGTAGTTCCAACGGTACATAAACCATGCTGCTTCATAAAGGCGGTGGTGGTTTTTGCTTGCCATACCTTACGCTTGATGTGATCGTGGTGGGGCCGCACACTCACACGGCGTTTTAGGAAAGGATTGGATGTAGAGAAACACTTAGCTTCTTCAATCATAGACTTGTTTGTACCGCCCCGAGCTTGCCATCCCCAAATGTTACACACAATGTATGAAGAAAAGCATAGCACAGCGACGTAAGCGACAATACTAGCATTCGTCGTGAGGGCCAATGTAAGAACCAACACTGCAAGCGAGACAGAGAACTCAGGTAAGGTTCCGAGAAGAAAATCGCTCAGCAATTTGGCTAGATACGAATTGGTAGATAGCTCATCAGGCTGAACAGAGTCAAGGGAGCCGATGTCTCCACTTGCAAAGAAGGAGGATAAGTTCTCCTGAGATCCATGCAGCAGCTTGCTGTTTGTAAAGAGGGTGGGTGATGTTTAGTATGGTTGCTCATTTTATTAGGTTGAGTCATCATGAAATCAATTTCCCCACTCTTAAATGCAGATGTATTAATTTTAATGCACCTTTCAGGAGCTTTCAGGGTTAGGGTCTACCAATACAATAATATGATACCATCTACGTTGTAGAGACATGTCATTTACACGGTACAAAAAACTGCGAGTCTCCAGACTATCCAGTCAGAATGCTATCATCTTTCGTATGGGGAGGATTGGTGGTTGTTGTGGCGGCACTTCACCTATACTCCAACGCCAGCCAAGTGTCATTGCCAATACTTGAAAACGCTACTCAAATCCGCACCGCAGCCCTTATCAACTCATGTGTTGCGGTCGCTCCCTTCTTTGTCTACCTCTACACTGGTGTATCATGGTCAGGTTTGAAACTTAACGTGGTAGATGAGATACGCATAGGAGGTGGAGGGAATAACCCTGGTCATGGCAAGGGTATGCTCGTTTTCTTTGTAGCCCTCGTATGGCAAATGTTGTCCTTTAAAAGACACCAAAGTCTGCACAATTTCACTGGTTATGCCACGTTTGCATTATTGGCATACTGTATGGTAGAGATTTCGGGGAATGCAATATTCACATTCTTGCCATCAAAGCCAGAGCTACTTGCACGAAGTTATGCATTGGATCAAGATAACGTTGGGACATGGACAGTGGTGAAGTATAGTAATGCATTTATGATTGGTCTGGCGTTGCCCATGGTCATTGTAGCGCACGGGTGGCTTGCTTACTGGAATATAAGTGTGGTAAGAACAACAGCTAAGTACAGGAGTGATCATATCCGTCTGCATGTGCATCATGCTGTCTCAGCGTCTGCCTTGGTGCTGGGTCCAGGGTGGACAAGAGTACTCTTGCGTTTCCTAATCTTCCCAGCCACATGGTGCACGCCTTTTGGAGATTCAGTCGACGTGATTCGGGCACAGCATACATCCTTAATCCTCACTTCTGTGCTCGTATTGTTTCAGCTAGAGTGTTTGTATATGGGGCTACCAACGAGAATGCGAGAAAATAGTGGGGTGAATCTGTGTCGCATACTGTGGTTCTGTATAGTCCAATATAGTATGATTTCTAGCGCTATCTTGTGTGTAGAGGCATGGCCAAGTTGTTACTCATATTAGAGATCACGAACACTAATCTTAGGCTGCTAAGTTGCAGAGATATGTAATATAAAAAGCGGGTTTAAAAGCATTATGAATTGCAGGTATCGCTGCTAAGTGAAGTGATCAAATGTTGATGTTGGTAAGAATTCTTAAAATTACTGTTCCACCGAATACATGCAAAACATCAACACATCTACACTACCACAAAGATGTCTCCCAAGTCTATCATTTTATTACTGTTTTGCTAGGATAAGTCTATCATTTTATTACTGCTTTGCTAGGATAGGACTGTTGAAGAGTAAGATAGTAGAAAGAGGAGTCACTGATAGGATGCATCGTCGTGCGTTGTTCTAATCTACTTTCCAATACGCCACATGATGTTATCTTGAGATCTGGTTCAGCGAGATTAGAGAATGGAGGTGAGGGAATGAAAACATGTGCTTCGATTGCAGCTAGGAGCAGTCGGAGTAACACTTAGACAAGCTCAACGAATTTGAACGAGCGAAGAAAAGTTTTATCAGGATTTAATATTTAGACTCTATCCATAGCTAAAATCTAGCACTTTCAGAAGATATCATAGGGCCATGAGAATGGCTTACTTTTTCTTTCCTACACACTCAACTTTAATCTGATAAGCATTTGTCAAGTTATCAACTTGCTCTACCGCACTGCACCCATGAGTGCTTTTACAAACATCAAGTTCCCTTCTCATGGCAGGATCCCACTCTTCCGCGGCCTTATTCAGGTGCACAGCAAATGTATTATCATGTACTTTTTTCACTTTCTTCTTTCCCCAGTTGATATCAACTCCCAGAGAAGCCATATTGGAATCGGGGTGAGCCTTGGACCATATTATTGGCTGGTTATCAGGTACTCTCTTCAACTCATCTCCATAGTTCCCAGTTTTTAGTTGGTTGCCTCCAAAGTAATGCTTAAAACCTATATTTGGCAGATGTTCACTTATGAAACCAGTTGTTTTATTGCATGTCACTATACTTTCAGGCAAGACATCATTGGGGTAAAATTCCATGTGAGTCTTCATTAGTGCATACCATAGGCCCGGTTGATCACTATACACCCATTTATACTTGCTGCCATATTTCTCAACCGGGAAGTTGCCATTTGTACACATACCTAGAATTCATGGTGAGAAAGAGAGAAATCTAGAGATGTATATGACGAATTTGTTCTCTACTCACCCAACCCAAACTGTCTCCAATTCTCCAGCACTGCCGTAGCAAAAGGTGAGTTCCTAAATAGCACAGCAAATGACGCAAATACTCCAGGAGAGCTCCTGCCTTGACCAGGCAAAAGAATAGAGACATTTTTCTTCCCATGCGTGTCAAATTCGCGAATAAAATCCTCAACAGGTCGTGAGAAATCTTTGATGATGAAATCTATGTCACCATATAAGATCCAGTCATATCGAGGTAATGCCGCTTGCAGGTGGGCTACTCGTTCCCAACATCCATATTTCAACCACCAAGAACGACCTCCACGATCAGTATTGTTAGAGAGATATGAAAGTGAACGTGTCTGGTTGAATATAAAGTCATAATTCCACAGATGGGAGTAGCATGCCTTGTTAATCATATGGTCGAAACTTGGACGTTTGCCAACCTTCCACATATCACTGGCAACGTAGCTCATGAGGATGGCAATTCTTGGCTTATCACTGACTTCGCTACTACGTGACTGCTGGTCATCGTCTGAATGATTGTGCTTTGTCATCGTTTCGGTTTTGGCAGAATCTCTCAGACTTTTGAACGCATCGCTAGTCAGTTTACCCGGCAATGAAACATGGAAGACTGCCAACAAAAATAAGAATCCCGCAATGCAAATATTTCTAACGAGGCGCAACTTTGTTGTCGTTGATCCAGAGGTTTGGCCAGAGGACTTATCGATTGTGGATATCATGATATGAGTAGAGGTGGTTTTACTCTATCTATGTTTGCTGTTGCTATTTCTCTTCGCTCTTTCTTTTTCTACTTCCACCCGCGCCTTGCCATCTTCACCTTTGCCCCATTTCAGGATCAAGGTTGGCGACCACAGCTCGTTAACTAGGGTAATTAGAGGACGGCGAGAGGGTAGGGCCACGGCTTGGATACGGCCATGCCATGACTTCTACACTTGCCACGAATTCTGGAAGTTGGGGTGGGAGGCTGTAGGGTAGGCTTTGGGAAATTACCAAAACCGATTCTGTTATTTCTGTACCAGGAGGAGATGGACAGATATATATAAACTGTCTCAGTAGCAAAATTGCCTGGTAATTCTTGTGGCTCTGAATGTCAAATTTCTGAATTTGGTAATTTACTAACTACTACGTTATTATAGGGCTACGTTAATATATATCTTATTCGACGCGAAATTATCTTGAAAACCTTTTAGATGTAAAGATAGGTAGGAATCTTAGATAAAACAAAAATAAAGAATCGCTATGAACATTATTTCATAACCCTAAAACGTTATTAGCGATAGTCACTCGCTATATCCCATTTCCGTTGCTTTTTCTGACTTCTTGATTTGACACCCTCACAAAACCAAAAGACGCAACGCCAACCAACCCGAGACGACGGCGCCACCTCCACTAGATAACCACCTATCCACCTAGCCGCCCTGGCCTGACTCTCTTTCGCTCTCTCCTACTCTCTCTATATCCGTCGCCCTAATTCGAATAGAGCTGCTGGTTATTGTCTCTCTAAAATCGCGTGTCAAGTGTCAGGCTGTCTATCTCGTGCCCGGTGCACCAATACAACCCTCGCCTAATACTAGGAGCATTAAATAGTCCACCATGAGCATAATTTCCAGCATCATATCCGTCCCCGCCTTTTTCTTCTTTCAAGTGACGTGGCTGCTCCACTCTCTCCGTCGTCCGCTCCTTCTAGTTTCGGCATTATGCATCCTATCCAATCCACCCGCGGCGATCCGCAAGCTCAAGTTATTCTACGTATCATTTCTATACTTGATATTTTGCAAGGATAAAAAGTGGAAGATCCCTCCAAATAAGGATCCGGCATCATTCTTTCCCAAAGGGCTGGGTGGCACTTCTACTACTTCTAACAACAATAATGGTGATACGTACAAGTCAAAAACTGTCATCTTGATACGACACGGTGAATCCACATGGAACGACACCTTCAACCCCGGCGATCGAAGCAAGGCCATCTTCCTCCTATTCTACATTCCCAACATGCTCTACGCCATTGCCATGGAAACCTACTTTTTCATCAGCGGAAAAGATGACGAAAGCTGGTTCTTCGATTCCGCCCTAAGTGCCAAGGGCGTCGGACAGGGGGAGGGATTGCGTAAATTTCTAAAGAAGGAAAAGATGCGTTTGGGTTCCAGCGGGAATTTGAGGGAGGAGGAGGCTGTCAAATTGTTATTGGCAATTGGCGAGGAACGACATCCATCGTCGCATGTTATTTCGTCGAATTTGCGTAGGGCTATTTCCACTGCGGCGATTGGATTGGCCGATCGATTCGTTGCGACCAATATCGAATTGAAATCTAGCAGCAGTGCCGGGGATGGTATTCTGTTGATTCCTTCCATGCAGGAAATATCACGTAATCCTGATGCATTGACGATTCTACCTCCGAGGGGCGTGGCGCATCCTACTTGGTGTGATGATGTCATTGCGGGATTGCCAGAGGGGACGTTTACCAAGTTGATTGATACCAAGTATCATACCGGGAACAAGTCTCTTGATTCCAATGGACTTATTCGTCTCAATCAATTTTGCAATGATTTGTTCGATTCTTCCAAATTACCAAAGTCTACGATCATTGCCGCGGGTCATTCTCTATTCTTTCGGAGTTTCTTCCAGGTGTTCTTGCCACGAGGCATGGAACACATTTCCAAGAAGAAAAAGTTGGTCAATGGTGGTACCGTCATGGTGACGCTAAGGGAGGTTACGTTGGGGAATGGTGGTGGAAAGGAGTATATGATTGATCCCAAGAGTATTGTGGTTGTGTATGGTGGGTTTGGGAAGCATACCAAGGGTTAAGATTGTGATGAATGATGGGGAGTATTTGTGAGATGTGTTGCTCGATGGATCCATGTATGATGGGGGGTATCTGTATTTGTGTTCGGCTGTGCTGAGAGTGAATGGGTTACAATGAATAAAGGATGCAGTGTATTATGTAGATGGTGATTTCATGGGTCTTGTTTAGTAATCATGATCTATCATGATGCCAATGAATGAATATTGGGAGAGCAATATCGCTTGAGGGCATTGTGTATTCCATTTTTCATGTCTTTGATGTGCCAGTTATAATGTTTTGGACTGATGGATTTCTGCGCTGCCTTTGAACGGCGGTGGTGGGCATCATGATCAAAACTAATATTATGAGGACAGATATCTAGTTAGTTGAACACACAATTTAGTCTTCTATTTAAAAGTTTGACTAGACTGAACTAAAATTTTGACTTTTGTAGGTAGGGAGTTGATCTCTTAAAAATCTACCATCTAACCCTATGTAGTATGATGTGCCAGGTTGAGGTGTAATCTTGACACATCATGCTACAAATGCAGGAATTGGTACCAGCATCAGCTTGAAGCAAATCTTTCGAAATCAGTATAATGAGCCCTTTGATCCAGCATGCTACAAATGCAGGAATCGGTAACAACAGAAAACAACTTGAAGCAAATCTTAAAAGTCTTATGTTCAATCTTACATCACTATCTAAACACATATTTACAGATGATGGTCCCACAGTCCAATATTTAGCTTGATCTTGGTTCCAGAAAATCTGATTCAATCTTACATACGATAACCATCTAAACACAGTTCTATCGAGCAACTTGAGATACTTCTTCAATCCCTATGTAGGAATTCATACAGAGTTTGGGTAGTGATGAAATGACAGGTCCCAGTTGTGGTCAGTTTTTAGACAGTATGTAGGAGTATACACATTTGTGATGCTACATACATGGGAACCAGTTTCATCATGTCTAATGTAGTATGTAGTGAGAAACTGAAACTTTTTGTGGGGTTGATTACTTGAGTCAGCATGCTACAAATACAGGAATTAGTACAAATAGCAACTTGAAGCAAATCTTTTGAAGTTTTGATACACCCTTTGTTAGACGGCCTCCCCATCCACGTGGCACCGACAGATATCCGTGGCTGGGCAGGGACCTCAGCCGTGAGCAAAGTTCAAAAGTCATCTATCCAAGCGGGGTGGGATGAACAACCCCTAGGGACGGCTGCGCCCATTTTCTCGTAGACGAAAGGCGTGGCGCCAGCTGGAGACGGCCACGTGCCTGTCACGGCGCGTTACAGTTGCGAAGCCGTGCACTTTCCAAATCTTACATCCGAGCGCTGGCCTCGTTTAGCAGACAGCGCATCTAGTATCACGCGACGCAAGACATCTTTCGTGCTTACCTTTTTTGAGCGTGTTGTTTTTGCGGAGCTGGAAAGAAGGTAGCTGGAATGTTCGAAGGAAGAAAGCCGTCGTGTTGTTGTCTGTGTTAGTTTTGGTCGTTTTGTTGTCTTTGTTAGTTTTGGTCAAAATTTGCAGGGAAGGATGTGAGAGAGGTTACATAACAACTTTCGCGTTGCAGCCAGGTCGTAGTGTTTTGTTGGGGCAGTTTGGCGTCTTGCCCGGGCATTTTGCTGCGAACGTTTGGATATCATTCCCGGATGAAGGTGTCTCGGTATCTATCTCACGACCGACGCCGCCAGTACAGTATCTCACAACCGACGCCAGGTACATCGGTACGTACTAACAGAGTAGGTATCTATGAACGCACGTACGCCCACGCGCTTTCCGAGCCAGAAAATGGCGGGAGCGAGGATACACAGTTTTATTTGCTGTGTTTATCCACTATGTATATCTAACCCGCCCAATTGTACACTATCAAGAACCCCAAGATTACACTATCATACGAAGACTCTCCTACCACAGAGGTGAGCACCACAAAAAGGGTGTTGTGTCGTTTGGGAAGATTTTAGACGCAACACATTTTTTTTGGTACATCTGGAGAGAGATGATAAACTCTGACCTCTAAAATCAAGCTCAGCGCAATGCCGAGCAGGTAAGAACAAATACAAAAAAACATCATCGTCATCGGCTCACGCCTCACATCACATCATTGCCATATAAGTGCCCCTCTTCAATTGCTTGCTCTAATCGGAACAAAACTGTTCTGATCTCACTGCTACACATAGAACAGCGTTTGATAGAGAACACAAGAAGTCTACCATGACCGAAGGATTGCCACCAGGCAAGATGGCGGTCACCAGTCACCAGACGACACTATGTCCAAATGGCCAACACGTAGCTGCCATCTATGACACCGGCAATCCAGAAAAGGACCCGCGTCAACGGGAAGGGGCTATGGAGATTGCTGAAACAAAACTTCAAGACGAAGCATCTCGCTTTGTTGGATTTGATTGATAATTCGCTGGATGCTACCATTCAAGAACAAGAAGGATCTGAGAGCGGGGAATTTACTGGAAGGTTGCATGTGTATCCGGATATGGATGATCCTAGTGATGAAAGCACTACTACTGGATTGTGCATCATTAATAATTGCATCAAACCTATACGACCATTGCAGCAAATGCTGCAGGTGTACGATTATTCAAAAGTGAACACGGGGGCGGGAGATATTGGTGAGAATGTCATGGGTCTGAAGCAGGGCTGTGCTGCTTTGAGTGATTTGAGTTTCGCTCTCGTCGACAATGGAAGTAGAAATGATATTGAGCTGGGAATAATTGCGTAGTCATTACAAAGTGAGGAGGGTCCGTAGTGAGGTTATACTTGTGATGGTGGTAATTTGATGATTGCAAGTACATTCTGGCTAAAACTCTTCAACTCTTTTACTTTCCCTTTATATTTAAAGCCTTCCTGCATTCAAATTTTCCAATGAAACGGTAGAGGATTTGTACTCCTCAAGGAGCAGAAGTTTTGTTACGCGCGAAGTCGACCAACCATAGCGGCCGCGGCTGACAATGCCACCCATGGCCCACCACTGCACATACACCCTCGTCTCACCATCTTTG
>JALLAU010000870.1:0-12279 GCA_036939495.1 Thalassiosira hispida
ATCTAATCATGCATGCAATATTGCCATCCAATCAACACGCATATCTTATCATGCATGCAATATTGCCATACAATCAACGCACATATTTTTCCAAACTAAGATGCTCAGCTGATTTGGCCAAAAAAAGTATGTTGCATGGTTCGTGTGTGTAATAGGGACTTTTGTGTGCCTGCTTCGGCTGAGAATGAAGAAATTGATGCCCAGTCAACTGCATAAATTCATTTCTCTCGTGTTGTGTGTGTCTTACAAACTTTGCGAAAAACAACAATGTCTCGAACTTCAATCAACTGGAAAGAACAAAGTCAAGACCTCCTTCAATCGTATGGAGGACTGGTAAATTCATCTCTCGAGGGCTTCAACATCGATAACTATACGTTCTATGCCCTCGAGAGTGAAAAGAAACTATTGTTTACGTGTGTGTTCACATGCCCAATTAGTGGTAAACACTTCCCTGCTGGCAAGCTTGAGAGAAGCCAGGCTGTTCAAATCGATGGAAGTTTCTGGTATAGTGAGTGACAATGCAGCAAACTTCATGTGAAAGGGATGCTGAAGAATAAAGTGTGCTAACTCGTTATGTTTTCCCTTCCCATTGTACGGCTTGTAAAGAAAGCAAACGCCGAGCTCATAATGCCGCCGCAGCAAAAGCCATCGATTGCTCCTCAATAAATGAGCACCAAAGTCAAGCCTTTCGCAGGTGTTGTGATGAACATTTCATGCTTCCTTCCGGCCCACCCCTCCCGGCAATGCCGTACGATACAGCAAAGCAACTTATGGACAAGAGGTTGAGAGCCACCACGAATCAATTCTGGGAGAAGAAGTAACGAATCGTTATTCAGTTCGGGGCATGAAGGGAAGGTAGGGTAACGAATTAATTGCTCTGGTAAGTGTTGCATACTTTTATCGTAGGTACTGTGCGAAGAAGGGTAGGAAGAAGCATAAGTGACTGAATTTGTTTATAAACGTAGCCCGGTAACTTCACCTTCACTTCACCATTGGTGTCGATTGTAAACGTATACGAATAATTACATATATTATGGTCTTTGAAAGTAACATTACTGGTCTAGCAGTAAGATAACGCACACCAAGTTCCTGTAGAGGTGGGAACACTCAAATTCTGGAGCTACCATAGTCCTCATCAATTTATCTCAAGGTCTTTTTTACTTCATCCTCCAGGTACTCAACTATCTGGAAAATTGAATGCCTCTCCTCTGCCTCAAAAGTTCAACACTACTGAATGACTTTAACTACCGTCGTCTCAGTTTGACTCCGAGACTCAAAATATTCTACATCGGTCTCCTCTGTTTTTCCATGTGTTATCATGTAAATGTGCTTTGCGGGCTGTGTAATCATTGTCGACTAGTAGCTCAGTTAATATGGAGTAAAAGACATTTCCAAGACTGTTCACATCTATCTTTTCAGTCAGTGGTCTTTATAATGCATCTCAGGGTTGCAAGAAAGAACTGGTATTCTTGCTGATATTATAGAGTTAGCAGCATTGCCATCAGCTGTCTCCAAAGATACACACATATATAAGTTACTCAGTATTAATTGAATATTGCAATTAGCCGCAACACAAAACTTTGAAGGAGACAAAGTATTGCTTCCTCTACCATAGTCACGCTCTCGCTGGTGCTCTCTACCTCTTCTTTGGGAGGTGAGTGTATAGCTGGTTGAGATGGGTTGCAATCTCCCGCTTTCTTTGCTTCCCATCAATATAGTCTTCGAAAGCGACGCGGATGTCACGTAAACAGTACTTGTCTGTTCTCGAATCAAAGTTAAGAAGAGAATCAAAGAGGAGGTTCCAAAGATCTCGTTGCCAGTAGCGGCGAACTTTTTTGTTGGGACACCATCTCCCGCTTCTATCTTCGGCAACTTCCATGTGTGATCCAAACAACAAAATAAATGAGGATGCAGCTAGTCCAAAGAAATCTAAGTCGACCCCCCATGACAGTCCTTTGCGCATTGAGCCGCATTCCATATCCTCAGCGGCAATTGAGCCTTTGAATTGTGTCTGCAATGGGTCAGTCCCTCGACTTGCTACCTTTTCAAGATCAATCGACCTTCCAAAGTCTACTAACATCAAGTCAGCTCCCCCGACTGCGTCTGTCCCTGCATGGTTTATATCCTTCGACGATGATGTCAATACCCAGTTGTCGGGCTTGATATCACAATGCTGTTAACACGATGGCAGAAATACTGCGTGAGAACAAAGTTATGGCACGCCAATATTTAGTGTGGCAGAAATGGATTAACTCTGTACTCACCAACACGCGCCCTGATTGGTGTAGTAATTCTAAATACTTCAGCATCCTCGATGTGTAATATATTGCAATCATCTCGGGCACCGTTCCTGTGATCGTTTTGTACGTATTGACAACGTCAATTAACGTCATTCCAGAATCGGATCCAGCAGTCATTGAGAAGAGGCCACCTTCCGAAAAGGCGTAGAGCGCTCGAGAACGAGGGAATGGGTAGTATCCGGAGGTATCAGGTTCTACTCTATCATCAAGACGCAGGAGTAAAGAATACTCATGAGCAAGACTGCCAACTGGCGCTTCAATTTTGAATGCATCACTCTGGCCTCTCTCGTCATCGCAAAGCACCACTACACCAAACACACCCCTCCCAAGTTCATTAACAATAGACAACATCGATCCTCCTAATAGGTCAATCTTAGTTCCACTAGTAAATGATTTTTGTAGCAACGCCTTTGGCATCGACTTCTTTCGATAATCAAAGATTGCATACTTTGAACGCGACTTCTTTGCAGCAACCAGACACTTTCGCATCGTAGATTCCTTATCTTCTTTATGGCGCTGCTCGTAGTCGATTGCCTCAGGCCTAAATTCAGATGAAGTATTAGCCGCATTATGTTCATCCAATATCTGAAAGTTCGATGTCTTTTCATCTTCGATACGGCTGATATCACCAAAACTTGGCGGGTTCAATGCAACTTTTTGTTTCTTTTGAGCTGATTCGTCGGAAAAGATCTCAAATCCAAGCCCTGGCTTGGCTACTTTGGGAGAGTTCTCGGGTGCAAATATTTTGAACCCTGATGGTTCTTTGTGCGGTTCGTCAGAGTAAATAGCAAATCCAGAACTAGGTTTCTGAGGAGGTTCCCCTAACCCTAAAGAACCCATAACATCCCCTATTACTGATAATGAGGCAGTATCTTCCGCTTCGACTTTATGTTGTGCTTTGTTTGTCGAACGGCTTGTGGGATGATTACCTGAGTCTGAATAAATTCCAAATAATGGAGCCGACTTCTCCTCGAAGACGTTTCCAATAACAGATAAAGATGCCGTGTCTTCACCAGAGTTTCCTTCGGCCGCAGGTGGATCATACTTGTCACCATCATCTTGATGAATGGAAAAGTTCAGTCCGCCAGATTCTTGCTTGTTTTCATCGTGAATGGCAAATCCGAAACCATTGCCACCCGCGGCGCTTTTCTTTCTGTCGTCGCTTTCGTTGGACTCTTCTTGATAGATGGAGAAGTTCAGTCCTCCGGGCTCTATCGCGTTTTCCTCGTGAATGGCAAACGAGATGCCATTTGACACGCCGTAACCGTTGCCATCAACAGCGCTTTCCTTTCTATCATCACTTGCATTGGACTCCTCTTGATAGATTGAGAAGTTCGGCCCCCCAGGATCAAACTTGTTCTCATCACGAAGAGCAAACGAGGAGCCCTTCGACGTGGTACAACCTTCGTCATGAATAGTATTCTTCTTTCTGCTTGTTGAAAACATTGGCTGTTTGAAGGAGGATGCCAACAACGATTTACCAGGCGTTTCTGCCAAAGATGCATTGGCATTGGGACTGGAGAACATCACTGTTTTATGCGCGAAGAGCACATGTATATGAATGGCATTATACCTTGAGTGAAATACAAAGTGCATTCAGAAAGCTACTATATGGAAGCAAATACTTACTGCTGATTTCGGCATTGGCTAACTTTGTGTTGATCGTCTCCTCCTCCTTGACAAAGCTCCCATTCAGCTGAGAGCTGGCCGTGGATGTATTGACTAGTTCATTGGTGTAGACAACGTTGGTGTTGGCACCAAAAAGGACACGACGTGGGTTCACAGTGCCAGTATTTTCCTCCTCGCTCATTTCTCCAACGGCATTTCTATTCCGGAGGCTCGATTTGAGCACACTCTTCATTGGTCTTTCCGCTATCTCTTCTGTATCATCCTCCATGTCAATCTCTTCTATTGATTCTTCGATATTCATTGATTCATCAAAATCCATCTGTGATGAATTGCTCTCATCCTTGGCCTCCTGCTTCAACAAATTGATGTTATCATCAGGCGAAACCATCATGTAGAAAGGATTTTTCAAGCGCCGCTCGAAGAAGCAACACTCATGCCCCAAGCTATCCTCTTTCAATAGCTGCTTATCAAATCCAGAACCACCGTGGTCCGCCTTGGTCTCTTTCGGCTCTGGTTTTGTTGCTCTACCATCGCCACGTTTCTTCGATTCTACTGGTCTGTCACTAGGAGTTGTAGTAGTTGCAAAAGCATCTACCGGCCTAGCATCGTACTTGATTTGGTCAGATTCGATTTTGCTAGGATTCTTCATGTAGCGTATAGGGTCACGTGTCAACCGATCAGCCTTGAAGAAAGAAGAGTCAATATTATGCACATTATCAGTTAGAAACTCTCGCAAGAGGCTAGCAAAAACAGACGATGGCCGCTGATGGCGCACTTCACTTACCGTTCCGCCATCTATTCTTTGCCTCAGGGAGAGTTGATCAGCCATCTTCTCAGTAACTCTCCTAGAGGTCTCCTTTGCATCATTTTCATCGGCAGTAAACTCCTCATCTACAAAGACATCAAACGCCGCCGCTGACCCCGTTCTTGCGAGCCCACCAGCAGGAACAGGAGGAGGTCTACCAAATAATGCAGGAGCTGGATCTCGGGCCGTGCCCACAATGGAATCAGATCCTATGGGCGGCGCACCAGACGTAGATGCAGGGTTGACCAGTCCATACCCACGTTCATTCCACTGCTCTGGTCTCATGCTGTTTTCCTTGGTCCGTTCACTTTCCTTCGCCAGGCAATGTTGGCCTATAGGATCATGTTCATCATCTAGCACATCGCGAGGACTATTTTCACCTCCATCTTGAAAGATGTTAAATCCAACCATGGATTTGTCTTCGTTTCTTCCCTGCTGTTGACTAGTTGATCGTGATGAAGCTCGACTTGTTCCATTGGGCTGTTGTTGTTGCGTATGCCCATTGGATGCACTACCTCGATCGTTCCTGGCAACACCCGCAGACGACAGTGAATTCAACGCACCTCTCCGGCCGTCATCCTCTTCCTCCTCCAAACCATCCTCCTGAGCTTGACTAGCATTCAACCAATGACGACTCATCCTCCTCATGAAATGCCTCTGCCGCTGCTCCAAGAATTTTCTCGGTTCGGGCCCCACGGAAAATGCCTTTTGAAATATCTTTTCCGCGAATGGAAAGTCCAGCGCCTTCTCGGCCACCCAAGCCCACGCCACCCAAAATAGCGACACTTTCGTCCCCACCTTGATTTTATTCATTAGTTTGAACACCTCGGAGGGATTGGATGTCTTCTCGGCGTACAGGATGCAGCTACGGATGAATCTCACGTCATTTTGATAGGAGGGTATGATGAATGGTCGGGCCATGAAGGTTCGTGCACATCGCTCCATTAGGAGGAATTGCTTTTGATTGTCGGAGGGGTAGGATTCGCGAATGTGTTTAATGTATAAAACCCAGTATCGCATGGGGTCATAGTCAATACTGTCACGGTCCGTGGTGGATGGATCAAATCTCAATTCCATCACCATTCGATCGCGTAGTGTTTGGGCCTCCTCTTCCGTCAGCTCCCGATCTGCAGCGGTTCCTCCATCTCTGCCATCCGACGACTGCTCCAACATTCTCTTGGATTGCGTCTGCAACCATTCCACGGCCTTCTCGCTCCGCCGTACGAGACGTTCGTACTTCTTCGTCTTTTCCTCAATCTTTTCCATCTCGGCTGTGGAGGTACCAAAGGCGCGTTTGGAGAGGGATTTGGTGGATCGGCCGCATTGGAGGGGGGCGGCGTTTTCCTTGGAGAATTCCCAGTCATGCGGGTTCTCGGAGGACAAGGAGGTCATGATGTTGTTGGCGATCAATGAAGATTCTTGGAAGAGGTAGTGCGACTCGTAGCGTTGCTGTCAAAGTCGATGAAATGCAGTGAATCGCTTCAGACGATCTCTAGCAAGAGGAGACAAGCTATGGTCTGTCTGTAGTAGCTATAGCTGGCGACGAGAGAGCGGCCGAGGTGAAGGTGAAGTTGTTGCGCCGCTGTTGTTGTTGGTGTTGGCTTGGTTGATTGATGAGGCCGCCATCATCGTCGTCGTTTCGTGGCGTGTGGAATCCGTGAGTTTAGAGATTGCCGTTGTAATTATCGTCGTTGTTCTCTTTTTCTACTAATTCCTACATGAAGGGAACCATCTCAACACACCAACAGACATCGACACCGACAACTCTAGCTCTAGGTAGATATCGTACGATATCGTAACGCTACATAACCTCTTACTCTTAAAACGACCCAGCGGCATGAAAGAAGCAAGGCGACAACTATAAAACCGGGAGATCCGATCATCCTCATGCGCCATAATAATATCATCATTCCACATCAATAGACGAAGCAACAGCGCTGTAGCTGCAGGTTGACCGTTGTATTATTTCACTGCAATACAGAACTTTCTATCGCGACTAACTCACAGAGATTATGACGACATCCTCCAAACGTTCGAAAAACAAAACTACAATTGCAATGGCGAAGATTGACTTGATGTTCTCACTCATTCTGATATGGTGCGGTGTTTCCACGATGCTGTTGGTAAAGCAATTCCATAGCAACACTACGTTGCAGCAACAACTATCACAAAATCGGAAGAAACTCATGAAGCTGGGAAAGAAGTTTGATGATATAAGTAATGTGCAAGATCGGAAGGTTCTTAGACACGAAACACAACATCGCAATGATGTGGAGGAGAATTATGATTATCGGAAATTCACATTAGTCTCGAACCAATTTCCATTCACGCGTAATTTAGAGAGGTTCAGAACATCCACTGGATTTTTCATCTATGTCGTTCAATCTACTGATATATCCTCTCCGTCTTCTGCATTGGAATGGAGTGAAGTTCGTTGGAAAGACTTGGTTAGGAACTGGGGTCGCGAGACGAAATTTGATGATTTGCTACAAATATCTACTCGTCTTGAAAGGCCACGAAAAGACACAACATTAGGTAAGGGAGAACGTTGGATGAAGAAGAAATTAATCCTTCACTGCCTCCCAAAGGCTGCCAGCACCACTCTCCGGAGGGCCTGCTACCAAGATCAGAAAGATAATTGTCCAGCCATTGACTTCCCTGTACAACAAGATCCATTTGGGTATAGAAATGTTAAAGATTTTTTCATGTCTGTCAAGGAGTGTACGGATATCAACCATTTTTGCGTTCAGGGTGGTGATGCGGAGATGAGCGTAATCAACTATCAGGGCGAGGAAGCCGGGAGTAAAGAAGTTGCAAATGGCGACGAAGAAAAAGGAGAAGATGCAAATGACGAGAGAGAGCCATACCACTTTATTCACATGGTCCCATTCAGAAACTTTGATGACTGGGTAGAGTCGGCAATCAAGCAAATATTCTATATCGATAATAATTGTGACCGAGTTGACAAATTGTTGGATCAATGTCTCGGATATCGTGAACTCTACATGGAGCTTTATCCCAAATCAGTGTTGTCTTTATTGACCGGAATGGCGTTCGATGCAAATGGGGTCAGCAAGGACAAACATCACATTTTGCTCTACCCTTATAAGGATGTTGATGGCATTCAGTCTCAGGTTAGCGATTTCTTCAATATGGATCCTCTGCCCCGCACGAATCGGCGTCACAAGGAATCGAGAGACGAGGGAACGTGCCCGGCTGATATATCGAAGAAATTCCATAAATGCCATGACGAAACGCTGATGAATGCAGATGCAATTAGAGGGTTGGTGGCTGAGAAGAAGAGACGCAAGCAAAATGATCGTACGATGAAAAATCTGCTCGTCTGCCTGAAAAATGGAGATTGCGGTGACTAGAGGTGTCACAAACAGTGTACCATTTGATCCCGTGGTTTCTTTGTTATCTGTACTGTTAAGAATATTCCGTCATTCTGCTGGATTTTCATTTGCGTCCTTGCTTATTCGATTCTGTGTATAAAACGCCTTGATTGACTGCTCTCGAAAGAAGTGTCTCCATACTGCTACGCCTTTTTACACAGACTACAGCAAGTTCAAGTTGAGCTTTTGCTTGCTCTCTAGGCGCAAATCTCCCTTGCGTTCTGAATTCTGTTGACCTGCATTTATCGATCAAGGGCTTGGCTCGATGGGTGTACCATCGGAAGCTGATCGGATCACCATTTTCCCCTGAGGTTATTCAAGTATCAAAATTCATATCATAACACGAGCCAAGATAGACTCGATTCATATCAACAACAGGGCCTGTGTAATTCTGGATCATATCTTCCATATGCGAGAACATCACAGTATAAAGCCCCTTGTCATAAGAGCAACATGTGCCGTCGTCAGAGTCATCTGTTATGGTGAACTCATAGCAATCATTTGTTGGTAGGCACATCGCCAAAGTGTTGACATCGCAACCACCAAATGGCCCTGCTGAACGAACGACTTGTTTGGTACCATCTGCCAAACTCCACGTGATCGCCTTTCCATCATCTGCTGCCAATTCCAATAGAAACATTGACATAGGAGTGGTTGCATTGGGTGATGTGCAAATCGCATCACCATTCTGAAGGCAAAATACGCCAAACATTGTAGTTTGATCCTTGCGAAAGTTATTTCCAGATACGATGACTTCGCCGTCTAATTTGACAGTGTACAATCCACGGTGATTGACATCTTCGATGAGCTCATCTGCTAACAAATCATGTATCGAAAATGTGTAACAAGAATTCAAGGTTAAGCATTCTCGAACTGAGAAGAGGCCTCCATGACCAGCATTTTGGCCATCGTTTGATATCACTATGTTCCCAAAAATGTCTTGAACGTTCCAGCTGATTTCATCATCAAACTCATCTCCTTCCACGATGATCTCTAAAAGACCTTTCCCTCTCCCGCACTCCCCGGTAGGCATGGCTGTTGGCTCTAATGACGGGTTTGAGCTCGGAGACAAACTAGGGGCCATTGAAGGCATCTCTGATGGAGGGATGGTTGGCTGTGAATGTGGAGAAGACATGTATTCTCATGTTATTAACAATGACAAACAATACCAAGAAATCCAAATGAGCATAACATTATCTGCGTACCGTGAGTGGCGCCAATGTTGGAGAGATTGTTGGTGGTATCATGCATCGCAAATCATTTTCATCCTCGCTTCCATAGTCATTCCCCGATGCCACCTTCAAGCCATTCAAACGAACACTATACCCACCATATCCATAATCGCAACACAGCCCATCATTACCAGCATCAGTGATGATGAACTTGTAGCATTTGGCAGGCAGGCACTCAACAACTTCATTTTGTGCATAACTCCTATAGCTATTTCCTGATAACACCAATGAGTCTGTGAAAGTTTCAGCCAATACCCATGATGCTTCATTCCCTTTTCCATCTGTCAAAAGAGTTAGTTCAAAGTGAATCTCATCCGGCTGACATGGAGATGATGGGAGGAATGAAAAGGACATTTCGGGGCCCGTAGCTGTACGACATGTCAGCAAAAGAAAGATGACAAAGGAAAAAAGAATCAAAGTGATATATTTGTTCGTACCAGAGATGCCGGAGATGAAGTGCTTTGTTCGACTGACAATCCCTTGTCTATAGGCGTCCGTGTTGGGGAACGGACCATACACTGGATCATAACTCGGGAAAAGATGGTCTACTCCAAAATAGTAGTCATACCGAAAGAGATCGGAATAGTCTCCTCTATTACTGCCTTTCTCGAGATCATATCTTCCATCCGCTTGGAGCAATGCGACATGATAGTGGTGACTGTTTTCGGGCCAACCATATTGTCCAGGATATCCTTCGAGCGAGTTTCCATATAAGTACATGTAGTCATCTATATGCCAAATAGCAAGACCTCCTAGAGGAAGTAGACTATCGTAGCTCCCGGGCTGACGATTTTCAATCAGAAGGTACTCGGCTTGAGACCCTAGCTCGATTTTGTAAATTTCTGGAGATTGCCATGATTGTCTCAACTCATACTCTCCCTTGGTTCCAAGAATCGTCGGTGTTAACCAGCCTAGCTCAATCTTGGACCATGGACTCAGCATCGGTGGATGTCGCTGGCTTCCATCAAATCCCCACGAATCAGACATGAGACAATAAATTCCAACACCACTCCCTCCATCAGGATCATACAAGTCCGGCAGGCCCAAAAAATGTGCAGTCTCGTGAGCAACAACTCCGATCCTTGCTATTTCAGATCCACAAACACCCCAAAGACCAGGATTGATATGATAGTTACTAACAGTGACGGATCCATCATGGCTAGTCCAAGACCCCGTGTACATGAACCAGCTGTGGCTCCAGATACGACTGATTTCTCCAGTATTGAAGCAATCCAATCCTCCAAACTCGGCACCATACCCAGAATGAAACACTGTAATGGCATCAATGAATGCATCACCCTGGTTGAAATCTGTATTAAATTCCGCCAAGTCAATGCTCGGATCCATATCTATTATATCAAGAGCTTCATGTATCGCCTCGAACATTTTGGGACCAAGCCCCGATTGGCCATCTGCATAATACGATTCTGACTTGGAAACAGTAATCCATGGATAGATTGTCGAATCAAGACTGAATGTGCCATACGAATTGCTAAGAAATACATCATTGACTGATCCAGTTGGGGCTACTGTTCCTTCTCCTCCAGGACCGTTCAATAGAACATCAAAGTCATCCACACTTGGAAGGATTCTGTCTTGATGATCCGAAAATCGTATCAAGACGACTAGATTTCGTAGTGCATTTGTAGTAGATGCCATTAGCTTTCGACGATTGGTGTGTTCTTCTAGATTGCGTCGATTATTATTCCTTTCGTTGTTGGTTGATGATCCTCGAACATAGTTCCTAGTTGGATTATCCTCGCAATAGTGACCACATCTTGCCTTTTGTAGATTGATTGTTGGTTTGATATGTTTCTTTAATCCCAATCTACTGATTGTTGCATAGTCACCAAAACTTACACCAGTGCTGACAATATTGCCAATATTTGGATCATCAATCTTGGCGTAGACTTTTCGTGTCTGATTCTCTCTTCGTTGGAAGTCTGGGTCATCTATTAGAGTGTACCCGTTTTCGTCTTCGTACCAGTGATATGTTTCATCTCCTCGAATGTAAATTGGCTGACGCGACAAGTTTCCATTCTCGTCGTAGTCGAAAATTGGATTGGGATTTGCAGAGATGGCTTCTGCTGGTTGAGGATTGTACCGCAAGAGTATCAATGCAATCGCTTGGGCGACAAATGTTGTAGTGGGGCGACGACTCAACGGTCGCCTCTTTCGACTGATATTACGGTTTGGATTGGCATTTTCATTCATTTTCATTACTTGAGAAAAAGTAGGGAGAGCTGAATTTCCAGTCGTGGAAGATATAAAATAGCCAGTTCATTTTCCTGCTTTTTCTTTTATGCAATAATATGTCAATTTTACAAGAGGTGTGTTTCGTTTGATTGGGCTTTGGCAGGGCGCAGGGCGCACCCTTCTTCCCTCTCGCTACATGTGGAAATCAGATCGAGGTTTCTCAGCGGCTTTGATAATTTAGCACAATCCCCATCAATAACTTGTCGTTGGGACCAAGATGCAAAGGCAAACTTGGGAGGTTGTAATTGATAGGGCCGCCATGGATGGTCCGACAGTCTTTCACCTTCTCTGAAAACAAGATCGTGTCTATTTCAACAACGCCAGGATGGTGTTTTCTAGGATTTGTACCAATGTCGTCCGCTGAACGATTAGATTGGTCGTAGTCAATCAGTAGTTTCAAAGCATCCGGAAAATCATTCAGTTCAACACCATCGCGAAGACGTATCGTTGAACTGCTTACAAATTTGAAGGCGGGAATCGTGAGTTGGTAAGGATCTTCTGGTGACTCGGTAGTTCGTCGAGCCTTCTTTTGCGTAGGACTAGAATCTTGGCCGGCGATACCAGGGCCGTCACAATCCTGAGTGTTCAGCCTACCTAGCGATTTCTACGGTCTTGGACAACACGACTGAAAACCCAAAAACCAAGAACCACCTAGTTATTTA
>JALLAU010000871.1:0-12279 GCA_036939495.1 Thalassiosira hispida
TCGTGGATAAAGATGCTGTCATCGTAGCTTTGGCTACAGACCTGAAGCGTGCCAATGCGGCCAAACCTTCGGTCAAGTTCGATGACAAGAACAAACGTACGTTCCCTCCTCTTCCTGATTGGCGCATCACCAAGAAAGGACCATCATACACCCATGATGGAACGAAGTACGATTGGTGTCCTCACCATGGTCCAAACAACCGTGGTAAAGACAAGACCAAGTCGGGCATGTACATGCCATCTCCTCACAATCATGACGATTGGTTGAAGGACAGGAAATCCAAGCAAGCTGCCAGGGATGCCCGGAACAAAGATTCAAGTGCTAACAAGCGCAAGTCAAGCGAATCTGACTTCAAAGGCGATTCCGGTAAGCGCGCTTCGTCGAAAGGAAAACTTTCCTTGGCCAAAAGCTTCAAGAGTGCCCTTGTATCCAAGGTTCAACTTTCTGACGCCGAAGTGCAAGACATCATTGATAGTGCAATGGATGCCGACAAATCTAATGATTCTGATGCGGAATCAAAATAGAGGGCCCGGAAATTACAGGTAGTAGACAAATAGATAAATTAGATTTCATTCTAATTCCATTTGTCTATCTTTTCCGACTGGCCATAACTCTTATATCTGTAGCAAAATTTGCTCTTTTGAACACTCCATCCTTTATTGGGAAGTGTCTCAGGAATGGTTGCATTTGGATAGCTGTTATCGCTATTCACATTGCATTGTTAATTTTGCGGCTTGCTCACTTTATAGTGCGCATTCCAGCCAATATGATTTTACAAAACCCTCTTTTCAGACTTTGTACATTTTGGCCGAAATTCTATTGGAGTCTATTCAGACCAAGTTCTGATAGACGTCGACGTTCGATATGGACCATCATATGGAACCCGGTACCAGATTTTGGACCAAAGACTAATAACATTCCTCATCGAATAGTTTGTCTCCGAGATCGTTACTATTGCCACTCCTTTTACCAAGTACAAGGAGCATTTGCACATTTAAATCAATCGCCTGAGAAAGATTTAGATGAAGCGGTTCATGCTGCAACAGCATTCGTATTCTACGATGACCCGTTGCGATTGGCGGTTCCTTATGAATACCTCTTCAAACGGCTCCCAGAGCCGCCCGATGGTATGCTTAAGTCAATCCTATCATTAGGACTTATATTTTTGATATATTTCCTGATAGTATTCAAAGGCCTGATACGTCTTTGGTATCAACTTTTGACTGCATATTTGTTCAAAATTGATTCTCGTAACATTTTTGTACGCTATGGCAGGAAGTGTCGTCGTAAGAGACCTTCTATGCCTACGTTGCACATTAAAATGTTCACGACTAAAGCTAACCAATCTGATGAAAATGCCTTTTCATGGGATACAGATGGTATACCTTTTGTAATAGATAACTCTGCAACTGGTATCATTAGCAACGTTCGCAAATTGTTTGTTGGACCCCTCACTCCTACAAGAGTAACGCTGGAAACAGCTGAAGGTACGACAACTAAAACAAAATTTGTTGGAACACTGCGTTTAGTCTTAACGGACGACGCACGAAAACATCACACGTACGATGTTCCCGATTGCGTCTTCGATCCAGATACCCCCATAAATATACTTGGGGTTCCCTTCCTGGGTAAACATTTTGGTGACGGATCAAGTGACATGTACGAGATGGATGGCACCACGGTCTGCTCTGGCAGCACCAAATCTCATTTGATTTGGGATCATGGCAAATACGAGCGTCATTTCATGCACGGCTCGAGCGAACTGCCAGAACTGTATTTGTACGTTGGTACTGGCTATTTCAAAGCTTTTACTACGAGGATCAATAAGTATTTTGGAGATAAAGTGCATTATGCATTCTCGTCTGCTTTTACTTTGGACCCCAACTCACAAATCGGTGATCCTGCCAACCCCGAGACCATGCTTGGTCCCGAGGGAGACATTGAAGATGAGAACCCCATTCATCAGTGGTACTGCCCTGAGACATGCGACACTGTCGCATCTTCAAAGGCATCCAACGATACGGACGCCCGTCCCGAATCAAATTCTTCACAATTTGACTTCAAGTTAGGGATGGATTTAGTTTACAGAGACGGCAAAGGTAACAACGTAACAGCAGTTTACGAGGGAGCTAGCGCTGATGGACTCACTCATACGGTACGCCTAGAAAATGGCACCAGAGTCGATGTACATGATAGCAACCTCCAGCTGATCGATCAACCTGATTTTGCCAATATACCACGAACACCATTGGACTATCGCAATGAGGTGGGCAAAGGTCTAACATTGCAAGAAGCTCAATCTCTTGCACGACCGCGAACGCTGTCTCCTCTTCAACAAGAATTGATGAGTTGGCACCATCGATTATATCATCTACCCTTTCGTATCATATTCCGCCTCGCGGATATAGGTATTTTGCCCAAGCGATTCCTTGAATGCAGAAATAAGCAACCGCTTTGCATTGCATGCCAATTTGGCCAAGCACACCGACGCCCCTGGCGTACAAAAGGCAAGAAAGGTGGATCCATTCGCAAGAAAGAGCAAACTGCTCCCGGCGATGGAGTATCCATTGATCAAATTATATCGGCCCAGCCAGGCCTCATCCCACAAATGTCAGGATTCCTCACAAGTCAGCGACTTTGGGGATGTACTACTTTCGTAGATCACGTTAGTGATTACGTATATGTACACTTGATGAGAGATATGACTCTCGATGAAACATTACTTGCCAAAGCGGCATGGGAAAAGGTCATGGCACAAGCAGGCCGCACTGTCAAACATTATCATGCTGATAATGGACGCTTTGCTGATAATGGATTTATTGATTCAGTAAATGATTCAGACCAAAAGATAACTTTCTGTGGCGTTGGTGCTCACCATCAGAATGGAATAGTTGAAAATAAAAACAAAATTCTCACACAGGGTGCAAGAACATTGCTACTACATGGTATGCGCATGTGGCCCCAAATGGTTGATGAGATGTTCTGGCCCTTTGCAATGAAAGCTGTAGCCGAAAGGCTCAACACTTTGCAAATTGATACTTTAGGTAGAACGCCAGAATCTATACTTCACGGTATAGATGTGGAAGACTTACCTGTGAAATCTTTTCACACATTGTTTTGCCCGGTATACGTTTTGGATGCAAGACTCCAAAGTGCTGGTGGCGCTGGACCTCCCAAATGGGAACCACGCTCACGCATTGGCGTATACTTGGGACACTCTCCTTTTCACGCTGGAAGCGTGGCTCTTGTGTGGAATCCTACCACGGGGAGAGTTAGTCCACAATTTCATGTTGTATTTGATGATGACTTTTCCACTGTAACATACATGGAAGCTGGCACAATTCCTCCCAACTGGGAAGAATTAGTGAAGTATTCATCAGAAAGAGCTACACCCGAAGATGTCGCATTGGCAGACACTTGGCTGAATAGCTCGTCCCAAAATGTGGATGGAAAGGATCGTCTTAACGACCCTTTTGCTATTGTGACTGATCATCACAGACGTCGCAAGACGGATACCACTGGGACCACACCTCCTAAGCCCAATCACACATCGGCTTCCGAGGGAGAGAGTTCTTCACCTTCTCAGACAGAGCATCCGAGTGAACCTGCAGCTAACTCGTTTGCTACTTCTGGTCGTACGCCATCAAATGCACGGAATGGCAGTGACAGAACTGGAGCTATCACCGATACATTCGGTGACTCCAACCCTGCAATAGATCCGAAATCTCATGACTACCAGAAGGAGTCTTTGAAGATGCCACAAAGGCAGAATCCTCATGAGAATGGACTACGTAGGTCGCCGCGTCTTCAAGAGAAACGTAAGGTGGAAGAAGCGAAGAAAAGGAAAGCACATGTAACCTTCGGTACTGCTGCTACTACCAAAGTTGTATTCGGTTTGTTCTCATTGTTTGCAATGGCATCCAATTTGACAATGCCAAAACATCGAATCAATAAGGACGCAACCTTTACTGAACATTGTATGAATCGGTTTCACGAAGTGAACGAACTGTACGACGGTACAATGAACGAAGTACATCATATGATGTATTCGACCGACATCAGCTCCAACGAATGTTTCACTTTCAAACAAGCAATGAAACAAGATGATAAACTATCATTCGTAGAGGCAATGGAAAAGGAGATCAACGATCACGAAAGTCGTGATCATTGGTACATCGTTCATCGTGATACACTTCCTCAAAATAAGAAGCCAATTAAGGCAATCTGGTCTTTCAAACGTAAGAGAGCGCCAGATGGATCACTACTCAAGCATAAAGCACGAATGTGCGCCCATGGTGGCATGCAACAATGGGGCGACAGTTATTGGGAAACATATTCCCCTGTCGTGAATATGTTAACCGTAAGGTTAATTCTAGCGATCGCAAAAATTCACAACCTCGATTCAAAAGCAATTGATTTTGTGCTGGCATTTCCACAAGCCGACTTGGAGGAAGATATCTGGATGGATCTTCCAATTGGATTCCAAGTCGATGGCCAAACAGAGGCAGACTCTGATCGATACTATGTATTGAAACTGAGAGCCAACCTTTACGGTTTGAAGCAGGCTTCGTACAACTGGTACGAGAAGCTCAAGCAGGCTCTAGTTGATAGAAGTTTCAAACCTTCTGACATTGACCCATGTTTATACATAGGCAATGGTATGATAATACTAACATATGTGGACGATTGCATAATTGTTGGTCCGTCGATGAAAGATATCGATTCCTTCGTTACTTCAATGAAAGAAGGAACTGAAAACTTCATTTTAACTGATGAAGGTGATATCGATAAGTTTCTCGGAATAGAGATATCTCAACTCGACAAGAATAGATTCAAGATAAGTCAACCTTATCTGATAGATCGAATTGTCTCACTTCTGAATCTAAACCAGGATGAACTCGGATTTCAAACCAATCCGAAAGCCACACCAGTAGGTAAGCCAGTGCTAAATAAAGATTTAGAAGGCAAACCACGCAAAGAAGAATGGAACTACCGCACAGCCGTGGGTATGCTCACTTATTTGCAAGGTAATTCTCGACCAGAGATATCTATGAGCGTTCATCAAACTGCAAGATTTTGCAATGATCCAAAATTATCCCATGAGAAAGCTATTAAGCGACTTGGAAGATATCTGATGCATACCAAGAATGAAGGTATAGTCTACAATCCAGACATTTCTAAAGGATTAGAATGTTATGTAGATGCAGATTTCGCGGGAGGATATTCACCAGAGACAGGTCATGATGCAGATAATTTATTATCTAGAACAGGCATGGTAATCATGTATGCAAATTGCCCAATTTATTGGCGCAGCTCTCTACAAACCGAGATTGCATTAAGTACTGCAGAGGCTGAATATATAGCACTCTCATCTGCCTTACGACAAGTACTACCATTGATGACAATGATGGAAGAAATCGATTCCGTATTTCCACTTCACATTGACAAGCCTAATTTTGTATGTAAAGTACATGAGGATAATCAATCTTGCATTAAGATGGCAACAGGCACTAAGTTCTCACCAAGAACGAAACACATTGCTTTGAAATATCATCACTTTCGATCACACTGTAAGAGTGGACGAGTAGATATTACTTATTGCCCAACAGATCAGCAACTAGCCGATATCTTAACTAAACCGTTGCCAAGCGAAAGCTTTTATACGCTCCGGTACATGTTATGTGGCTGGGGTCACAAATCCCAAAGAACATAATACTATTATGTCATACCCATTCACAGTCGATTTTATTCTTTTTACGACAACTGAATGAAGATATCATACGATGATTTTACTTTTTCTTTTACATCTATGAATATATATATCTCTGATCCTATTAGATATTCAATCGAATATTTAAGGATTGCCCAACTATTGTATGCAATAATGCATAACTCTAGATCATGTTCCCAGACGAATATTCCGTCACGAGGGAGTGTGAGAATACATGGGACTCAACGAGTCACTACTGTAGTCTCTTTTTAGTATCTTTGATGACGTGGAAACCGCTGCGCTGGTATTAGATGTCATTACCCGGATCGACTCTCCAACCTTCTCCAACTCCAACTCAACTCCGACCAATATGCTTGTAGATGTAGGTACCATAGCCATAGGAGCTCACATTACAGAACTACTTGTGATGCTCTCAATTACCGTGTAAAACCTCACCCTAAATACCTTATCCTTTTTGATCTCCTATCATATCGCCGCAGCCAGAAACTAAATTAAATTCAACAACATGGCAACAATAAGCAATCCAGAATTAGTATTTGCCGTCGTACCTCGTGTGGCAGCGGCATGTTCCCTCATGGGCTCGTCATGGATTGTCGGCGAGGTATTGAGGGATGCCAAAAAACGTAAACGTGTCTACCATAGAATCATGTTAGGAATGTCATGCTTTGATATTATCGGGTCGATGTGCTACTTCTTGGGGAGATGGCCCTTGCCACCCGATGCAATGTTCTTACCGGGAGGTGTTGGGAATCAACAAACGGTGAGAAGATTGTGATAGTTAGCATTATCTTCTGTTGTCAAATTTATTAAATCAACAAACTAACATATTATTCGCTTGACTTTATTAATACAGTGCACTGCTCAAGCATTTTTTGGTCAAGCTGTCGTTGCTACAGTTACATACAACACAGTTCTTGCGGTTCAATATCTAATGATCATTAAATTGGATATATCAGAGGCAATGATTGCAAAGAAATACGAGAAGATTATGCATGCTATACCCGTATTGATGTGGCTAGCAACAGGTGCTATTGGGATAGGTTTTGAGGTATTCAATCCTGCTTTCTTTAACTGTGAGTGTGTTTGTCCATCATCATAATTTACATATCTACATCAAAATTTACCCTACTCACCTTTTTGCAGGCTGGATAGCTCCTGTTCCCATAAATTGTGCTGCTGCTGGAGAGATTCCGGATGGAAGACCCGAATGCACAAGAGGGTACCTGGCTCCAATATTTCAGTGGGCAATATTCTATGGACCTATCTGGGCAATGATTATCATCGTAACTGTAATCATGCTGATAGTGTACTGCACAGTGCGTAAGACAGAGCAAAAGATTCAACGATATGCTTCAGCTACTTCAAATAAATCAGCACAGATGAAAAGAAGCAAGAAAGTTGCAAAGCAGGGATTGTGGTATTTACTCCCATTCTACGCTACGTGGGTGTTTCCTGTCGTAACCGAAATCACTGAGATGGCGACAGCAAAGTATTATGATCCAATGGTAGTACTTGTCTCTTTCTTCTTGCCTTTTCAGGGAGCGCTGAATTTTATCATCTACATGCGACCACGCTACATTAAGTACAAGGAACTAAACCCAGAATGGGCCTTTCACACAGTTTTATGGCGTACCTTAAAGAAATCATTTTGTTGTATTAAAGGAGATGGCGCTGATGATTTCAAGACCACTTGGGGTAGTATGTTTCGTTCGAGGTTTTCATCTTCATTGCGAGGAAGAGACAGCATTAATGATGAGGAGGGGCGCCGAAGCAGCATTGAGATTGATGAAGCGAATGCAAAGAATGACCAAGAAGAAGAGAAGGTAGAGGAAGAATACGAGAAATCAAATGAAAGAAGAGTATCTTTTGTAGAAGGTAGTAAGAAAGAAGAGGAGAAGTTTAGCTATCGAGACATGTGGAATATAGACGCAGATGAAGCAAAGACAGAAAGTGTGGGAGTTTTTAGTGTTGTGAGCTTGGGAACTGGAGACATTCAATGCTAAATGTGTCCAAGAAATAATGCAGTGGTCAACATGATGAGATGAACTGAATGTGAAATGAAAACTTCGTAGATAAAATAGGAACATATGATATGTTTGGATTCTGCAACAAGTTTGGTCTGAATATGTATGTGCAAAGTTCATTAAATATAATATGCGAGTAAAAGATCGTATCATGCTTGCCCAGCCAGGACAGCGTGTACCAGTTTACCAATGTTCTTACATGTTCCATCTTTTGACTTTATGTGTTCTTGAAATGACGAAACTCCTTCTTCATGCAAAGGTCAATGCCCAAATCATTGCACAGGTAAAAAATTGTGTCGAAAATAAGTAATAATGTAAACGTAAACAAGAAAGTAAAAACTTTAGTACATTAAGTATATCCACACCACACCTTCTATGTTGATTTCGCCAAGAGTTAGTCATAACCACATCCTACTTGCATTTGTCCCCAACTCAACTCCCTCCCTGATTATTTGCAACCCAACATATATATCATCATGATCATGCCCTCTAATCAGATCAGTAGTAAAGAGCACCTGAAATTTCTGAATATCCACTAACCGGCAACTCCATAGTACTTGGCTTGTAACGCACAACGACACTCGGACCAATCTTCTGTGATACACCATCCCGTTTGAAATCCTTAGTCAATTTGCTTTCATCATTTAAACCGAATAGTTTCATCGTGTCATAACTTTGAATAGTATAATATGCACCATTCTTGACAAAGGTGGCAAGATCGACATCAATAGGTTGATTAACGTGGCGAATGTTACCTTTGTCGTACCAGGTACCTCAAAGCGCCAATTTTTAGGTGCACCACTCATTTCAAATCCCATGTTCTTTTTTGCCATTTTTACTAGACTGCTGCGTACATTTTTTATCTCTTTACTATCCCCCATCATGCTACCCGATGCCGATGCCGCAGCAGTAGCAACAGAACTGGTGGTAGAGTTGGCAGCTGCATTGGCGGTATTGTCGCTGATTGTTTTCATACGCTTACGTGCCAACTCAGCTTGCTCCTCCTTACGACGCTTGTTTATCTCGCCTTTATGCCTAGCCTCCAACTTCTTCATGACCCCATCACGTCCCAACTTTTCTAAACTTGCCTCGACGAGGTCATCCTGCCTGTAGCATTTGATAGGTGGACCACAGCCTATACCACCTCCTTTGCGGCAGGGTAGCATGGCGAGATCGTCTACGGTTAGGAAATATATTTGCTTTGCATCACTCGTAGCGATTTAAACAGATTTCCCTTGGTGGCGGCACCCTGGACAGATCCAGATTGCAGATGTTGATGATCACCCATCACAACCTCCTCCTTCTTCTTCTTCCCACCCAATGCGGTAACCCTATGCAACAATTCCTTCACTTGTTGAGATTTCGTAGGATTGCCACGTGCTTGTTCGGGATCCCAATTCTCCTTCAATGGCATGTAGAAACTGATTGCCTTCTTCACTGTGTAAAAGATAAGTGTGCCGACAGAAATGATAAATGCCAAGCTCCAAGTAAATCTAATATTCAAAGGCATGTAGAAACTCACTGAATGCAAGCGATGATGAGCCCGCACCTGTGAGCTTTGAGTATGGATCGGGGTTGGCGGTGCCAAAGGCCTTGACGTTCATCCACTTGCAAATATCAGCGGCTTTGTGTGAAGTAAAGATTGAAATGCGCAGATGAGTTTCCAAGGTTTGTCATTGATTCATACGTATAAAGAGCAGAACGCAAACCAAGGGAGCTTCACTTACGTGTGATTGCAGCTAGTTCATCTTGTTCAAACTGAGTATAATACATGGAGAGAAAGAAATATAAGTTTGATAAAAAATGATGTAAGTTCCCAACATACACGCCCAATATCAAAGAACAATGGAACTGATACACGCAAACACACCTGATGCTCCTTCGGATACGGCTTTGGCTTCTCATGAAAGAAGGCCATGAACTCGCAAAGGATGGTGAGATAGCGCGGCGATGGAGGGGCGAGGACGCTCTTGTTGTTGTTGGACATCTTTTGGGGTGATACCTCCATTCCGTCTTCGCCGGTCGATTCTCCATTCGGATTTGCAAATGTGGACGGCATGGTCTATGATGCCGTCGGGAGCACGGATTTAATAAATAAATGTTGGAAGCTCTAGCAACGCAAGAGATGTGAGCAAAATCGAAAAAATGGACGCACCTCCGTCGAATTGAAAATTGTCTTGCCAATATCACTGCGTGTCTTGCGAATTGTTGTGCAGTTGTTACGCAGATGTGTTGTCACGCAGTCCCTAACTTTACGCGCAGACACTCCATATGCATGTGATAGTGCAGCGATTGGAGCGAATGGTGATGGCCAGCTGCCCTTGAACTTCGATACAATCCGATCAAGCTCCATCTTGATCGCGACCAGTTTATTGTTTTCCATCGCACTCAATTGTGCTCTCATTTCTCCCTTTTTCTTTCCATTCGCATTCTTCTCGTGTTTGTCGTATTCGTTCTCAACGATTCGCAGCCAACCCTTTGCCTTTTTATTTCCATCATGAAGATATACCAGCAGTGGATTGGGGGCACGGTCGTACTCGCTCCAGTTGCGGCTTTGTAGAATGATATTGGTTGCGACATTATTTGGAGAGGTTGGTGGTGAGATGTGTGGGGAAAACGGACGGATCCTCCGCGCAGCATCAGGCTGGTGCAACGGCGTTAAGATGGAAGGACGATCTATGTCGTCGTTGTTTCTACGTCGGGCGGTGAGGACGAGGGGGTTGAACGATGCGATACGCTGTCGGGATATGTTTTTCTCGGACCCACCCAACACCCAACTGACATCAAATGACCCGTCCTGATGGACTTGCTTGACGACCCCGATGCCACCTTCGCTATCCTGCCGGCCAATGAAATGTTGAGGGGAAACTTCAACGAACTGCCCAACCAACTGACCGGACGTGGACATGGTGGAGAGGGTTGATTTTTGTTGCAAGACGAGGGAGAGGCCACAGAGGATTTATTGCCTACCAAGGTGATGGAGCAAAAAACAACGCAGTAGATGTGAAGGAGAGTCGTATGGGCGGCTGTGGATAGGAGGGTTGGGCAGCTGCTTTGTTGGGTGCTCCTTGTGGTGGTGGTAGGAAGCGGAAATGATCGTTGACAAATCCCATGGTGTGGTGCGTTTTGGTTTTGGTTTAAATTGTAAAAGCGCGCCATTTTTTTCTAGGTAGGAACTAATACCTTAATTTAAATTCTACGACCGCACAAAACTGCAAAAACACCGCCGCATTTTAGCACTCCGGGAAGTTCGTATGTACCTACCTATGTACCTACGAATACAAATACAATACGATACTATGTATGTATGATACTGCGATCGCCCAAATAATTCCCGGGATTAATAATACTGAGCATTTTAGCAGAGTTTCCCTAGTTTCTGGCTTATTACACTTCTTTCTTCTCCTCTGAAGTTCATATCAAGTTTCCCGACAGACCTCACTTCTTCTCCTCCTCCCTCCTATCGTGCTCTGCTCCCTGAGGGTGGAACCTTAAAAAATCGACTCTAACTAAACACTAAAAGTAGCTAACCAAGCAGAGAGAGATTGCAGCTTGAGAGATTGCAACGCTCATCATCATCGTCGCGCCTCCTAAAACAGAATGGGAGGTGCAAGGAAATCCAAAATCAGACGCCTCTAGATACGGGCGACAGACAGATCCATCAGTCGTCTGTACCATCAGTACAATTCTACATTGGCTGGCGGCCCCCATGGGCTAACAGACATGACATTCTATTGGAATGAGCATCACTGAGGAATTGGTAATATCTGCAATAAGAGAGTAGAGATTAGGTAGTCTTTTTTATTCCAAAAATCTAATAGTGTGATCTGGCCGTGGGTCATAAATCACAATTTAGCCCTGAAAATGATGAGCCCTGAAATTATTCAGCCCCAAAAACCACTTCCCGCCATAACTTAGCCCCAAGAATATTATCTTTTAGATATGGGAGTCTTTTAGAATATTTGACCTCCCGCAACGTCACGCATATTAGGGAACATCTGGAGTAACTATACTTACGGACGCTAAAGTAAACTACTAGCTTTACTTAGCTGCAAAAGGTGGGACTAGCCCCGCCAACCGGCAGCGCAGGTGCGGGTTGAGAAAGGCACCTCCTGGGTCCGGTTCCCACGGCCAGCCCGCACACTATCCTAAAAACAGATGTTCTACCGTGGATGTGCCAATCCCACATTTGTCATTTAAAATTTCAGGCACACTAATAAATAATTCCAGGGCTCATTTTTTTACGGCTCCGTACTGGCTACATGTATACGTAGGAACTAGTATTATGATATTGTTGTGACATACTGAAAATAAGAAAACTAATTTTCAGGGGTCATTTTTTTCAGGGCTAAATAGTGCATTATCTGTGGGCCCCACTTCTTCACTTGCTCCAAAATGAAAAAGGCCCAAAGCCGCTTCTTATCCTGGCTTTTCTGACCAAATTTGACCTTTCAGTAGGGCAACTCAAATGCAGTTAGCCGTGGCTGTCACCCCGTTATTCGCAATGCGCCACCAAACAATGTG
>JALLAU010000872.1:0-14486 GCA_036939495.1 Thalassiosira hispida
GCACAAAAAATATGATCAAAACCGGCGCTTGGGAATCGGGAGCGTTGACTGCAAGCTTCGGCCTTATCGTTTACTAAGGGAATCGCTTAGTACGTAGGAATAAGTACAAATCCATTCCCACTATGAAATTAAGAGAAAGTGGTTGGAATGTCAGAAAGAGGCGGCCAGGGCGACAGACATCACACTGCTCGACTGGCTGGCGACGCGAAGGTGGAGATGGAGACAACGGCCGGCAACGGCAACCCGCAACCCGACTCGATCAACTCACTTTGTTGACTTAGATACTTTGCTATACTTTGGCATCCCGCCCTGTTTGGCAGTACGAACATAAAAGCTGAATCTTGGAACTGAATCTTCGGAACTGAATCTTCTCGAATTGAATCTTGAACTGAGCCAATAGAGTTATGCCTGAATCATATTATGCTTTCCTATTACGTATCGATGTCTTGCAGATATCAATACAACTCGCTGCACTCGGCTTCTTTGCATTCTGGTGCAGCGGCGGTTTCAACTCATCGAAGCCAAGGCGCTTCACGCTCGTCACTTTGCTCCTCCTCTTCTACCTCTACAACGCGGTTTACTTCTTCATCGATTCCTTGACGGGAGGCGGCCTCGATGAGTCGGTATTCTACCACTTGGAGCAAGGCATGGAGGGTGCTGGCGTGGGACAGTTTCGGGGCCTATTCTTGGCCTTCGTAGGAGTTGTCGTATTCGGCGTGTTATTGGCATGGGTTGCATGGCGCTACCAACACCAAAATAAGCGACTAGCAAAAGTGGGACAAAAATCGTCACTGACGCTTCAACTTTTGGCATCGTTCTTGGTCCTCCTCTCCTTTGGAGTGCACCCCCTCTCCTCCGACCTGCTCCGGCATTACGCGCCATCAGTGGCCATGACACGTCGTGCCAAAGCGGACAGTGCCTTGCTATCTCAACAAGCCTATCGCGATCCAAAACAAATCGACAATTTCCAGCCGACCAAAAATCTTTTATACATTTACATGGAGGCCTCGAGCGCACCTACTTCGACCCAAAGATATTTCCCGATGTGGCGCCCCGTCTCCGAAAGTGGGAAGATTCCAAGGATACAACAGCCTTCACTGACTTACGCCAGATAGGGCCAATGGCGGGATTCACCATGGGTGGCATGGTAGCTAGTCAGTGTGGCATCCCCATTGTTAGCAATAAACATGGGAATGATATCAACATCTTGTTGGGGGAGGCGGACGACTTTTTACCCAACGTGACATGTCTTGGAGACGTGTTGAAGGGGGCTGGATATCGTCAAACGTTTGTGGGAGGAGCAAAGCTTGCATTTGCAGGTAAGGGCAGGTTTTTCAAATCACACGGGTTCGACACTGTTCTTGGCAAGGATGAGTTGATTGAGAAATATTACAACAATGAGAAGAATGTGAGCATGGCAAGCTGGGGTCTGTACGATGACGCCATGCTCGATATTGCGTTTGATCAATACAAGACGCTTTCTGCATCCAATGATCCGTTTAGTCTATACGCGCTGACGCTCGATACACACGATCTCCACCCGTCACCCCGCTGCAAAGAGGATAATGTCCTGGTCGGCGACAAGACCATGTTGGACTCGGTTCGCTGTACTGACTATCTCGTGGACGAGTTCCTTCACCGCGTGGTGAATCATGATATCAAGCATGGCATCAACAATACACTGATCGTTGTTGGCTCGGATCACCTCCACATGGGGTACTCGAACATAGACAAGCATATACATCAACGCAATGGTCAAGGGAAGCAGCGTCGCAATAGCCTCATTGTTGTTGATAATGGTAATAATGGTAATGGTCCTTCAGTTCACAACATGCCTGGTACCACGATGGACATCCCGTCGACGATACTAAAGTTCCTCGGTCGTCCGGACACAGCTTTCGGACTTGGCCGGGACCTGACGTCAAGGAAGACGCGTGCGAGTCGCGGTGATGACTTCGAGAGTACATTTCTGAAAATAGTTGAATCGATGATGAATAATTACAAGTTCAATGTCAATCGTTGAGAGAGGAATATCTGCGCTAGGCTACACACCTACAGCTAAGCTCTACATATACACATTGAACATTCAAGAGATGAGATGGTGATGCAATTAGATTGTGGTAGAGATAGTATATTGTCTGTAGTGGAGTATATTCATATCCAAGAGTAAAAGTCTGGCAGTCTCCATCTTTGCAGGAACATTACCTCCATCTATGCATTCTCTGCGTTGCCCTGGCCACATCCAGGTAGCGAAGCTATCATATTACTTACTATGATTCATCTCGATCAGTGCACACAACATGATACAACGAGTAAGATCTAATAAATATTAAATACTCTGGGGCTATCTCATAGATACAGCAATGGCTCCATTGTATTGATGTGATACAATGGTATTCTCAAAAGTGATACGTATTGATATATCTATGAAAAAGTGTCTTTGTTCTCGACGTATTGAAAGACATCTGCGAAAACCGATGATCAGACACAAGTTTTTTCAGTCAAATAATGATTGCCAGCATAATGCATTTATGCTGTGTTGGATGATGATAGGGATGCCACTCACCGTCTGTCACTATATTCAAAATGAACTTATTCACAGCGTACCTCAGGAAAAGAGTGGAGTACTAAAAGTTATCAATGGCCTTCCAGGCGGGCTCTTTCATAGTGTCCCTCTATCAAAAATAAATTTACCAAAACTTCATTTGAATTCAAAGACATCATTTAACCCCATCATCTTCTTCTTGTCCCTGGATGTTGTCACGATAGTGAATGATCCATCGGCGCAATTCTCTTGCATGGTACTTCTCACCACCACAGACTGTCACAGATGTCATAATGCATGTAATTACTAAGCCACTTCCATGCCATGTGTTCATCCAAAACAATGCGTGCATGCATGGAACATGCCTTATTCGAATGAGATTACCTAAATAGTCTACTTTCGATGCACAAGTTTTTGGACACATTGCAGCAGCACAACGAGGATCTATCCAATGTAGACGAAAGATTGTGGACCTTGGTTTGCCTAGAACACTTGTTGCCAAGCTATCATGATACTGAATACTCAGAGACTAGTCTTGCAAGGACAAATGTCGTATCTTATCTCGCCAAGTTTTTAGCCCAATTCATCAAGATGTTCTACGTGTTTTGATAGCTGGGAGGGCGAGTATACGAGGGGACCTCTTTCACGCGTGATCGAGGTTTCGTATGAAGATTTGATTGAGAAGCACCAAAAAGAATTGGATGGCGTGTGGCCTCCGGTGGTAGAGGATGGGCTTTCAGAGATGCAATGTACTTTATAACAACATGTACTCTGATGCAGAAAGTCGGTAGTATGATGTAGCGGCGCTATCCTCTCATTACGATCATTAATAAAATTGTGTCAATAATAAATATGTTAGTTTAACACTCAATAGAGCATCCCAACACAATACACAAGAGCACCAAGATCAAAGCCTGCAGTGATGTCATGTGCATTTCAAATGAATGCAACATGGTAAATTTTGAATTATCTGGCAATACTTACAATGGTGAATGTTTTGAATGCTTCTTGACTGGTAACAGCTTTTTCCTACCTCGCCGTTGCATTAAGTTGGAATGATACTAGTCAACTTTCCTTTCGCGTTCACGGAGCCTTGAAAACCAAGTCGTCAAGTATCTGAATGTCGAGGGTCGCTACCTCCAAATCTATTGTTCAAAGTTATATCTTGGGTTCATTTTATGTGTACATGTTGGCTACATCCTAAATCCTTCACCCACATCATCTGTACAACTGATATGGTACAACCCATACCCTAACTATAATGCATCGTCTCCTCCTCTCTTCTTTCTCTTCTTATTCACCCAGTCCAACAATTGCCGAAATCCATCCCCATACACCATATGCACGACCCATCCCGATATCGCCCCATAGTGTGTCTTTTGCAATGCCACAATAACTCCCGCAGTGACCATGGAAACTAATGCATTCTTTCTCAATATCGCCTTTGAGTTCACTTCTTGATCAGTGTTGCCAGATGCCTCTATTTGCGCAGTCGTTCTATCCTTCTCTTTTTGAACACATTCGAATAACATGCCCACGCCAGTTCCCACTAATTCTAGCCCGGCAATGACTAGCATGATACCAAGTACGGCCACGGGCAATGCATCTAATAATGTTAATGCACTTCCACCCAGAAACACGGCCAAGAACACTTTGAATAACCCTAGTATCACCACAGATGTGCCATGTCGCGCTCCAAAGCGATGTTGGCCAGCCAATCCACCGGCACCATGACAATTTGGCATAGACCCCAATGGACAAAGTACGAGATTCATTAATCCTACAGAGATGGCTACCTCTCGTCTTGTAACTACCGCATCCGTTCGGTGTTTTGATACCAATGTAGGATCACGCTTCTCGGGAAATAAACTATGAGCAAGACAACAAACTGATATGACAGAATTCAGCGTAGTCAATGGCAATTGGGGCAATGTCCCCTGTAAGAAACCCTGTCGCCAATTGAGCAGCGTGACATCCTTCATAGCGTTAATCACTACTGGCGCACCGAAGAATTGTAAGGGTAGGTCATATCCTGAGTCGGGGCCAGCAGTGGCAAGTGTTATTGCGGCAAAGAAAGAGCCTATTAGGAAGAGGTAGATGCCGACGGGATGTGGTGTTTTGGGGAAGGGGTTGAGACAGCAGCATGCTCTGTTGAATACTTGGCTAATACATGATGATGATTGTGAAGGTGAAGAAGCCGATGATGATTGTGGTGCAGATGTTGTTGCGAATGTAGTGCTCTCAGCAGCAGTGTGCGCGGTTGCGGAGACGGAGGATTTCGACTGCTGTCCAAGCGTCGTGGCTGTCTCCAACAACTGATGTGCATTGTTCAACCTTCCCATCTCCATAGTATTGTCATTTTCTCCATCGCTCGAGTTGGTGATAGAGTTGGCAACCGTTCCAGCCACCATAACACCTTCACCCGCATTTGCTTGCATCTTTGTTGCCTCATCCTTCTTTTTCGTCATTCCATGTTCATTATCACGTAACCAAAACATGCTCAATAATGCACACCCTATAGCTACACCTATACAATCATATCCCCCTCCCCAACTTAGCTTTTGAATATCTCGTATACCCTTGGATGCCAATCGTAATCCTACACCTATTTGTAACCCACATACGACAGTCAGTGGCACTATCCAATTCACAACCTCCATTAAATTCGTCACCCCCAATAACAACACGGCACCTCCAGTTAATATCCCCGCAGTAGTTACCGATTGTGCATCCAACCCTACTTGCGCATTCGCTCCAGAAGACGTACCCGCCGCTACATCCGTCAAAGCCACCGCAGCAATACTCTTCATCGGCTGTACGCACATTGGCACATCCCAACAATACCCAGTGATAAAGTTGGAAACACCCGCCCAGAATAGTGCTGGTGCCAATGCAATCTTACGTTCACGTGCGAGTGCGACTGTTAGTGGGATGAAGGTACCGAGATCGCCTAGCGAGCCGGAGAGTTCGGATAACGAAAAGTTGTGACAGTGTTCGATGGTACGGTGTTTCATGAAAGTGAAGATGTGTAGCGGATTGTAAAGGTAGTGTCTTGTTTGGCAGCATGATGATGATGATGATGATGATGTCGAAGAAGTCTCGTTATCTGGTGATAGTGCCGATGCCGATGAATATGGAGAATCATTATTTGTTGATTCTCCACAGTCCGTAGAGGAGCTTGATTCATTCATTAGGAGAGGGGTCGACAAAGGACAATTAGGCAAAGATGAATCGGGAGGTATATTCATGCACTATCCGATTTTTGATGGACTGGCACACAGAGTAATTCTTCTATGTGTAATGCTGGTGGTGGGCTTTTATGGCATTGTAAGATTGCAACAAATAATGTTTCCCTCCCTACCCTGCATCTGCATGCAACCTCCATCTCCATCCAAACTGACGGACAGCTCGCTCTGATCTGAGTTCTGAGTTCAATTGTTCATCTGGGTTGGTCCAGGTTGGTCCGTAGAATTTTGCAAAAGCGAGAATACCGGCACCTTCAGGAAGAAAAATTGCAGGATAAAATGGCGGGGAGTAATAATCTCTTCAATTCCCGAGAAAGTCCGCACAGCGCAATGTACAGCTTACAGTTACAGTTTTGGTCCGATATCTGCATGCATGGTCTTGCAAAGATTACCATTATTGCGTATATCTGTGAATGAGATGAATGAATAAGACTGAAGAAAAGGGGGTCTATTGTACTTGGCTATTTCTCTACAGTTCTTAGTGTAAATACCTTAATACCTGTGCGCTGTGCTGGTGAGCACTGCATGCGTGCAAGTTCTGTGAAGTTACAATCCTAGTGAAAGAATAATCAAATCAAGCTCCGTAGGATTGTGGGTGTTTTTATTCTCGCCTTTTCGTATATTGTGGTTTTCGTTACGTGTTTCATCCCGCCACAGATTTTGTCATTTAAGTGATGCCGAGAAAAGAATTACATTACCTATCCTCTATCCTACAAAATCACCACCTTCTCGGTGGGCCAAAATCGCCATTATGCCGTCCACCCTGCTGATACTCAAACTCCCCCGGATCACTCCAATTCTTCCCCTTCAAATTCTTCCTATCTCTCAATTCCGCTATCCTATCATAATTGACCCTATTTGGATTTTTCAGTCTTATCTTTTCAGAAGTCTTATACTTCACCCTTCTTGTTGTCTTGCCTTGGCTAAAGTTACCACCCATTATTACCACTTCAATCTCCTCCTCGTCCTGTCGGGATTTTAGGTCCTCGTATGCTTCGCTGATACGTGTAAATTCCAAGCTGGCAGCCGTGCGTTCCTCGGATGTGGCATCGGGGCCGACGGCAATGTCGGGGTGGTACTTTCGTGCCAGATTACGATAGGCACGATGGATGAGGGTGAAATCTTTGGGCGGTGAGAGCCAGTCGAACCCCAAGAGAGTGTGTGGATTGTCCGTGATGGGTAGGGGAGTAGGTTTCGAGAATGGCTGCTGCTGCTGAGCGTTAGAAGTCGATGGCGGCCGATCTGATGCCTGCGCCGAAAATGCATCGACGTCGTGGATGATCGCTATGAGGGCGAGGATGGCCACTACTTTTGACGGTTTAATGAGCATTGTTGGGTTGTTGAGATTCGAGGTATGCTCGCCCCTGCTTCTGCTTGGATTGGAGAAGGTTGAGAAGTGGTTGATATTGTAATGTAGTGTTATTGATATTGATCCCCTGGTTGAAATGAAAGAAAGTTGAAAGTGAAAGAGCGCTCGAACGCATAGGGGGCGCCCGTTGACCATTTGGGGGGGCAATAGGAAGAGTTGATGATAGATACATAATGATTGGAGGAATTGCGGGAAATCTTGCAAACTTCAAGTTCGGGTTCTGCCGTTGGAATCTTGGCCATTTTCAGCTCTCATTTCCGCTCAAAAACGAGCCCAAGTTGTGCCCGTAGTAGCCTTTTCGACAATGTCCACAATGCCCCACCACCCACACGATGCCATCGACGACCTGCCTCCCCCATTGCCAGAGGCGGCAGCGGCGCAGCCCATGGCTCTTGCCGTCGACTCCGCCAGCTCACAGGCGCTGTTGGAAGGTGTGCAGCAACTCCAGGCCGGTCAAGCTCACCAAATCGACTTGATCCAAAAGCTTCACAAGACGGTGTTGACATCGCGCTCCATGATTAATGAATTGGTCCTTTCCAACAATGAATTGAAGGTGGAACTTCTGAAGATTAAGAACACCGTTCAGTGTGATGGTTGTAAGAAGAAGGACACTGCGTTTGCCGCCCAGACGATGGCGACGTTGTCTGTGGCAGGTGAGGGGAAATGCCACGAATGCTTGATGATATTGTACTTTTGTATTTTTCATCTCACCCCTAACTCTCTCTATGTTTTTCTCCCCTGCTGTCTATCAGGACAAACCCCCGACGAAGAAATTGATAACATCATCGAATCCAGGAAGAGAAAGCAGGCTTGGCCTGTGAAGCACTCCACGTTGAACTGCTTCAGCGTCCAGCAGGATTTGGTTAAGATTCGCTTCCATCACAGTGAAAAATATCAACACATTCCCGTTCGTATCCCTAAGACGGAGAAGAACAAAGGTAATGAAATAATGTTGCATGATTCTGTGTTTCTTGGAAAAATAATAATAACATCAATTTTGTTGGCTATCTTTTCCTCTCAGATGGTACAAAGCCATGCAAACTCTGTTCCGAGGGCAAGATCCGCCGTAAGACTACCTGGATGTGTGCCACATGCGAGGTACCACTGTGCACCCGTCCGTTGATGGATGAAGATGGATCCGCCCTCACGCATCACACCAGGTGGCATAACGTGAGAGACTTGATCTCGGAACACAAGAGGTGTCATGAAGACTTGAAGACTGGTAGGGAATCGAGGAAGCGTGCTAGGGGAGAGGATGAGGAACATCATGATGGAGCTGGGGATGAAGATGTCGGGGCATTGAAAACTGAGGAGACAGGGGTATGAGCTGGGGATGAGAATGATTAAGTGTTCCAAAGGAAATTTTGGTACTTTCATGAATTGGTCAAGCTGAAGAAGCCGATTATTATTTTTTATGCCTCGTCTAACATTAATAGGAGTATGTGTTATTTTATGAACAGAAATGGTGAGGATATGATACTGTTTCTTTCATTTGAAACACTCTTTGACAATGCACATCATCTGTTAATGACAATTTATGCCATGTCATCAGAGTTGCAGTAACAATGGTCAATTGAAACAGAAGGAGGATCACTCAGCAGAAGGTCAGCTGCCTCAACTCCTCTGTCTGCTCAGTAGGTACTTTTTGAGAGATAATATGGTGATGGTGTTGCTACGAGGAAGTCTATCTACCCCTTATGATGCCCACTGTATGCGCCATGATTTGAGGATGCCTGCCAATAGTGGGGGATGTGATTTTTCATTGCCAAGTCATGGGATGATATAGATGGGTTCAATGTCAAAGTGAACTTGCTTTGGTCATTACAAGTCATCAAATAGATGATGCGTTATCGATGTAATTGTTTGGCAAGGTCCCCATTTCTTGTGAATGAAATTTTGCGCAAGCAAATAGACCTATCTAAGCCATCAGAATGGTCATTACATTGGGGGCACTTGAAAAAAAGTCAAAAACCTGAACCCAAACTGGGCACAGGTAGGTGACCCTGCTGGCCCAAAAATCATGTCAAAATATCCACAGCATGCCACACTATGAATAGATCCCCCGAAGACTGGTTGTTGGTTGTAGCGAATTTGGGGGGATTTGGGATTGGGGGGATACATATGGGGGGAACACAGAAAGAAGGGCCGACGAGTTTGTGGCGATGGATTAGCGAGTATCCTGTCGCAGGTATGGTGTGGCGCGCCGGGGCGCGTCGCTAATTCCCATCGTGGGCGCAGCTAGCATTGAGCTCATTCTGCGCCGAAGATCGACAGCGGCTCTCCATGACGGTTGTTTGCATGGATTAGCCTTGTAGTAGTAAGCTTTTTGTGTGCCTAGGGGGGCACTACAGAGGAAAATAAATGTCATAATAACAGGGCAAGGGGAAGAGGATTCGTCCGCAACGGTGGTTAGGCTGAGCGACGAATAGGCCAGAAAATATAAGCCAGAGCAGCGAAACAATAACCCACGACCCACGAGCGTTGAGGATGACGCCGTTGTTGAGTGGGGGGGTTGGGAATGAAGCGAGAGGGCACTACACGGTCACTGGTGGCGGTGGAAAAATGCCGGGCAGTGTGGTGGTAGGAAACCCCAATCCATGGCAGATGGCGGCTGCAGGAGCAGGAGTGCAAAATGTTACACCGCACGATATCAAATAAGTATCAGATAATGCAACCGCTGACAGAGGAGGCTAAGTAGATTGTTCTCTACGCCAACGGCAGGAGCGTCTGGCGAGCACGCGAAATTAGGAGGAAGATAAGTCCACAGGCCAGGAAGGGACAATTCAGGCATCCCGGAGCATCGGCGGCACCGAGGAAGGAAAAAATAGGGTTGATGCGAAGGAAAAAAGATAAAGTCGAGACAAACACCGGTAGAGGGTGAAAAATGTCAAGCGATTCGACTCCGGCTAAAAGTGCGCGCCACTGGGGGGAGGGACCCACGGCAAGGGAGTAAATACTGGCAGCCGGAGTGGGCTGGAATAATGGCATGTTGTGGTGGGCACCAGGGGGTCGGCGGGGCACAACATGAGTTTGGAATGAAAACTGATTAGTAGCGGACACGAGGGACGCGGCTGGGGCTGCAGATGAAAGCATCAAAAGCATTGGCAGGCAATGCAGGGGGAAATTGGTTAGAAGAAAAGGGAATCTGGAAGAAAGGGGGGATTCCACAAATTTGCTCTAGGCTTGGACCAGTGTATGTATGGCTCATTGGATGGAACAAGGAATGAGTTTAATGGAAGGAGCACTGGGTAGTTCAAGGGCTAAGGCAAGGGATAAACCAATGGAAGGCAATTATCGAGTGCGCAACGCAATGCATGAAAAAACGGAGGGACCAATGGTAGCTCATTGCATAGGGGGCAATGGGTGAGTGAATGGATGGCTCAAATGCTAATGCATCAAATGCATGTGGTGACGCACCTACGGCGGTGACGGAAGTCAAGCAGCAGCAGCATCAATAGAAAATAGGCAGGGTGATTCTGGTATAAATAAGGTGGGCTAGGAATTGGGATGAGAAATGAGGCCCTATGGAAGACTCAATGAGTTGGTCAATAGATGGCTCAGTGGACGACGCAAGAAACGGCTCAATGGAAGGAGCAATGGCTTGCTCAATGTGTGGGTTAATGGACGGCGCAAATGATAGAGCGCTGTATGAGGCAATAAATGGCGCAATGGAGGGACCAATGGATGGCCCAGTATATGGCTCAATTGATGTACCCATGGACCTCAATGGTAGAAGTAATGATTGGCTTACAGAGCTCAATGGATAGACCGATAAATGGCGCAACTGATGGATCAGTCATGGCGCCATGGAAGTGGGAACCCTGGTGGTCATAGCGAGACTCATCTGGGCGATGAGAGCTCGAAGAAAATGCCACTGCATCAACCTTGGTGGCTGCGTAATAAAAAATGGTGAAGGCTTGGAATCAAAAGAGGATGCATGTTGGTTGGCTACTCAATGCGTTCATGATGGACGGCTACACTATGGCTCAATATAATGTGCACTGAATGGAGCAATGGATGGCGCAAGGACTGGCTCAAAGGAAGGTCCATGGCTTGGCCAATGGAGGGGTCACGAGAAGGCGCAATCAAGTGCGCGGCACACCGATGGATCAATGGATAAACCAAGAGATGGCGCATTGTAGCCCAATTGATGGAGCAGTGAACGGCGTGTTGCACAGTTCTTGGCGCAATGGAAAGTACAATCGATGGTGCACTTCGTGGCTCAATGGAAGGCAATATGGATAGACTAAGTCTTGGCGCAATGGCGTGCCCAAAAGATGGTGCCATTGGTGACGCACCTACGGCGGTGCCATAATGAAAATGCCACTGCAGGAATTGTATGTGGTGACGCACCTACGGCGGTGTACTAATTCGAACATTGGCAGCGGCAGGTATATTAAGTGATCCTGGTTGTCCCATGAGATGCAGCTTGGTGATGCTGGCTCAGAAAAAAATGCCACTGCAGTTTAATGCATGTGGTGACGCACCTACGGCGGTGACGTAATGAAAATGCTACTGTAGAAATTACATGTGGTAATGCACCTACGGCGGTGTCGTAACTCGAACATTGGCAGCGGCAGGTATATAAAGTGATCCTTGTTGTCTCCTGAGATGCATCTTGGTGATGCTGGTTCAGAAAAATGCCACTGCAGTAAAATGCATGTGGTGACGCACCTACGGCGGTGTCGCAGTAAATGCATGTGGTGACGCACCTACGGCGGTGTTGTAATTCCAACAGCGGCAGCGGCAGATATATTAAGGGATCCTGGTTGTCCTACTGAGATGCAGCTTGGTGATGCTGGCTCAGAGAAAAATGGAAGGAGAAATGGTTGGCGTATTGACAGGGTCAATCGATGGCGCAACTGATAGAGCAATAGATAATGCAATGAATGGATCAATGGAAGGTGCACTGCAATAGATAATGCAAGGAATGGATCAATGGAAGGTGCACTTAATGGTTCAATGGAGGGCGCAATGGAATGGAAAAATGGAAGGTACAATGGGTGGCTAAATGACTATGTCAATAGTGTGAACAATGGCTGGGTCAAGAATGGCTGGGCCAATAGCAAGCGCAATCAAGTGCGTAGCACGCTGGACGGCCCAAGGGATAGACCAATAGGTGCCGCATTGTATGACTCAGTTAAGGGATCAATCCTCGGGGCTATGCACATTATCTTGACGCAATGGAAAGCCTATTTAATGGCACACGGGAAGGGGAAATAGATAGTTATTTCTTGGCTCAAATAGAAGGTGCAATGGATAGCGCAAGTCTGGGCNGGAAGGGGAAATAGATAGTTATTTCTTGGCTCAAATAGAAGGTGCAATGGATAGCGCAAGTCTGGGCGCAATGTGAGGCCCAAAATATGGCGCCATGGAAGGGGCAAGGGATGGCACAACGTTTGACAAAAATAGAAAGCCCAATAAATGGTGCATTGGATGGCGCACTCAATGGCTCAATGGATGGGTCACACCAAGCGTGTACATGGGCACAATTCGTAGGGGGTGTTAGCTCCAATGTCAGATGATAATGGAGTGGGTTAGCAGGTGCTGACAACAAGGCGGTTCAGGATGAATCATGAATGAGGAATGATACAAGTAACTGAGTATTGATTGATGGCAACAGGGTACATACAGGAAGAAGCATGGAAGAAGGGGTAGAGGACAGGAAAAGAAATGAATCACATAATTAATGGAAATTGGAAGGGGCAATTGAGTGCGCAGCACAATGGATTGACCAATGGATGGCTCAGTGTATGGCGCAGTGAGGGAGCAATGGAAAACGCAATGGCTTGCTCAAGGGAGGGGTCAATAGTTGGATCAACGAATAGCACAATTGGATAGCGCATTTACCAATGGGGAGCGCAATTGATTAATAAAAGGACAGCAGATCTGGAAAAAGAAAAGAAAAGGAAAAGGAAAAAAGAAACCAAAAGAAAAGAAACAAAAAAAGAAAAAGAAATGAAACAGAAAATAAAAGAAAGAGAAGTGAATAAGAAAAGAAATAGAACGAAGAAGAGCAAAAGAATAGAAAATGCATGTGGTGACGCACCTACGGCGGTGTCGGAATTCAAACTTTGGCAGCGGCAGGTATATTAATTGATCCTGGTTGTCCTCCTGATTTGCATCTTGGTGATACTGGCTCGGAACAAAATGCCACTGCAAAAATTGCATGATCTTGGTGATACTGGCTCGGAACAAAATGCCACTGCAAAAATTGCATGTGGTGGCGCCCTACGACGGTGGCGTAATTCCAACAGCGGCAGCGGCAGGTATATTAAGTGATCCTGGCTGTCATCCTTCGATGCATCTTGGTGATGCTCGCTCGGAACAAAATGCCACTGCAAAAATTGCATGTGGTGACGCACCTACGGCGGTGTTGTAATGCAAACTGTGGCAGCGGTAGATATATTAAGTGATCCTGACTGTCCCCTGAGATGCATCTGGTGATGCTGGCTCGGAACAAAATGCCACTGCAGTTTAATGCATGTGGTGACACACCTACGGCGGTGTCGTAATTCCAACAGCGGCAGCGGCAGGTATATTAAGTGATCCTGGTTGTCATCCTTCGATGCATCTTGGTGATGCTCGCTCGGAACAAAATGCCACTGCAAAAATTGCATGTGGTGACGCACCTACGGCGGTGTTGTAATGCAAACTGTGGCAGCGGTAGATATATTAAGTGATCCTGACTGTCCCCTGAGATGCATCTGGTGATGCTGGCTCGGAACAAAATGCCACTGCAGTTTAATGCATGTGGTGACACACCTACGGCGGTGTCGTAATTCCAACAGCGGCAGCGGCAGGTATATTAAGTGATCCTGGTTGCCCTCCGCTAATAAAAAGTTGTAATGTAAAATGCCACTGTGCAAAATGCATGTGGTGACGCAAGGGAACATTGTGTGAAACAAGGGTCCACGAAAGAAAAAGATAGTGAAGTTTGTCGAATAAATTTTGCACCACAAGGAACGGTGCGGCAATGAATCAGGAATGCATGATGAAGCAGTGAATGCTGCAGAAAGGAATCACACAGCTAACACAGTGTAAAGGAGCAAGTGTGGGTAGAGAAAGATTAAACAACAATTTGAAAGTAAAGGAAGGATGAATTACTGAAGGTTGAACGAACGATGGATAGATCATCAATTCTACCAAAGGAAGAATGAGCAAAAAAAATCAATGATGTGAATGATGAATGAATCGATTCGAACGAAGGTCTAATGGGATTTGTCTGCTTGGCAGGTCAAGTCAGCACAACAAATATTTATGTGATAAGATCAACGAAAGGCAAGGACACGAAATTTTTGTGAGGTGAGGAGTCGGCGGGTGCCCG
>JALLAU010000873.1:0-12279 GCA_036939495.1 Thalassiosira hispida
CCACCATCCAGAGCTGGAAATTGTCAGATACATTGAGAAATTTGAAGGCCATCTCGAGTGTGAAGCAGAACAAGTCGAGTTCAGGGTGAAGGTTGGTGATGAGAAGTTTGAGGACCTTATCATGTATGATGAGATGTGTGACCTCATTGAAGAGCAGGTTCAGAATGAAGATGGCACATGGCGAATCCGTACGATCACTGGACATCACACTTCTGGCAATGCAAGGAAGACATATGAAGTCCTCATCGAATGGGAATCTGGTGAATGCACCGATAAATCAATCTCTGCCATCTACAATAGGGCGACAAGTACCTTCTTGCTGAGTATGCTAGAGACATGACCTTCTTGATGAGTGGGAGAGTCCTCGAGTGAAGCTCAAGCAAGCGGCGATGAATAGTAAGATATATGTTTCACTTGCTGTCTCAGTGCTGACTAGAGTAAAACTGACATTGCCCACACATAGGCTCAAAACGAAACTCAAAAATCGTACTTCATCTAAATTAGATTTAAATTTGTCCCTGGTTTTTCTACTGTTCTCATGGTCAATGCCTCCAATCTTGTGATGAGATTGGTTTTTAGATTGGAGGCCGATCACGCCGGCCGGGTCATATGAAACAGTGTAAAATTGAGTGAGAATGGAGGAGTTAATAGTATTTTGCATATCAATCGTGGTACCGGTAAATTCAAGAAGCATTTCTCTCATAAATATTTTGAATCACTACCGTTATTGTAACAATTGTCTGGCATGATTCGATTTGCAATGTTAGTGCTATCGTATTGACTTGACAATGTTACAATTGTTCATGGATCGGCTCTAATTTTAAGTAGAAATACTTACGAACAACGAAAGCACACCTTTCAGGGGCGCGAGAGGTTTTGCGGACATGATTGCATAAGTCATCGATGACTAAGCTGATGTGAATTGTTTTCACAAGAAAAAATCTGGCAGGTGCATTTTATCCTGGAATGTCCTTTTCATGACATTTTTGAACAGCCCACATGTATCCAGTATATTCTATAATTCCAAATGTTCAATAATTCCAAATATTGACCGAGTTATGATTATTTTTTCTGATTTTTCATTTTTGGAGCTCGGACGAGGGACCTGAATGAATTGGACACTAACAAACTACTGTAGTCGCATAATTAAATGTTTTGGGCGATTACTACTAGATAACAGTGCGATACACTACCAAAAACCGTTTCGAAGATCTCTGTACACTCTACGTTGCTATAGAGCTATAGAGCATAAAGATAACAAACAATATCTACAAAAATAATCAAAGTTAATTAGAATAGAATTTTCAACTGAATTGCCAAAGTTTGGACGCACAAGTAGCGACTTTCCTATGGCAGGAGCGGTCGTAAAGTGAAAATATACCTAGGGTAAAGTAATGCTACATAAACATCAAATCCCTTCAATACAAACCAATTGATTACATAGCAACCTACAGCACAATCTTCAGCATAATATTCCGCTTCTTTTGATCCGCGGGGCACTGTATTTGACTATCTATTCGCAAGGCGACAACAAATCCAGCCTTCAATTATTGTGAGGGGATGGTCTACATACAACCACGTACAAAACAACCACAAAACACAAGTAAAAAACATCAATTACATTGAAATAATTACCAATAATCAGAAAAAAATCTAACAAACCATGGCAAACAATGATACGGTCGCAGTCTCTGCGGACAATATCATTAACACCCCCAACGCAAGGGAAGTGGTACGCGCCGTGGGCAGCGCGTCCGCTCTGAAGCACTACTCGAGGAATCTGAGTTGCCACCATTGGGAAGCGAGGGCGTTACCGCTCGGGGACTAGGCAAGAAGAGCCACAACAACAATACTTCACCCAAGAAGCACCTAAAATCCAGGAACAGTGTCATCAACCACGAGGGAGACATGGAGCAGGACGAGGAGGAGGATGCAGGCAGCGACGATTCAGATGCCTCTAGCTTCACCAATGAGCTCTTCAAAGCCCAAAAGGAGATGGACCTAAGAACAATTATCAGCGACGACGACGACCTTGAGATCTTGGAAAACAAAGACGAGGACGGTGACGTAGAAATCGTGGAGAAGGGAGGTAAGGCAGCTGCAGCAAGCAAGAAGGCTGACAAACGCTCCGATGTAGTCAGTTTCTCTATGAGAAGTGCTGGAGGAGGAAAGAATACCAACAAGGGACGTGTAGGAGGAAGAGGAATGGCCTCTGCGATAGGGGGAGCAAAAACACCCGCATGGACGCCTCGTATCACCAAGAAGAAGGGAGGGGCTCCTCTCAGCGCCGCGGCAAGCAGTAAGAGTGTCGGTAGTGGCCGATCTGCTGTCTTCCCCCCCCCCCGAGACTGACTTCACTCATGTGCTAGGCGCTAAGGTAACGCCACGTATTGCAAGGAAACGTAAAACAAAGGACAAGAAAATCGATCACACCTACACCTTCATCGCCAAGTTCGAAATGAGGATCCCATCAAGTGATGATACTCAAAAAGGGCCGTCACAATCCTGAGTGTGAGATCTACCTAGCGATTGGTACGGTTTTGGACAACACGACTGAAAACCCAAAAACCAAGAACCACCTAGTTATTTAGCTAGGTGGAGAATTGATGATACTCCAGTTGCATACCAAGAACGGAGCGAGAACACATTCCTACTTAGAAGTGAAGACAACGTCCAAAATCACAAGGTGAGTGACGGGAGCGATATCACAACAACCTTACAACTATCCACGATTTCTGCAAAGAAAAGCTTTTCCCAAAGTTCAAGCTCCTTCTAAAGAATTGGAGGAGATTCTCGCATGGAGTACAGGGACACGCTACAAACTGATGCCAATCTCTTAATTGAGATTCCTTCACAATGGGCACTCATATCGGCAAAACACCAAGAGCAAGCAGATGTGAGGATTCAGCAAAATAGAATTTCTAATAAAGGTTCAATCCTCCTCCCCCTGGCCCTTTGTCAAAAAGATGCTTGTATGGTGGGTTTGGGGATTGTTAACTACTTTGACAAAGGCCGAGGCTGCAAAGGTTACTATTGGTCCGAGAGACAGCGACTTCAACTAAGTTATTTGCCAGCAAATCGAAATAGTCTGTAGAAAAGCTGCAGTCTCGAACACATTTAAAACTTCAATTTTGTACCCAAGTCTCTCTAATTGACGTCGTACCATCTGTCCCATCTCTCTACCTCATAACACCCAGAGTAGAAAGATCAGTTCCTCCGTAGGATATTACGTTGAGCCGGTAGGTATCCTTTGGGCTCCTTACAACAGCCTCCAAGCAACAAAATGATTTGAAACCAGACGCTTCTCGTTCGTCACCCTCTCGGCCAAGTATCAATTTTATTCACATCATATAAATACAGTGGGGTTGACATTGGCATTGTTGGAACCTAAATACCTGGCCCTTTGGCAAAAATATGCTTCTACACGTGAAGTGGTATTTTTCCCACTATCGGGTGTTTTGGGGCTGGCGAAACTACCGCTTTCTAATGGCCTGGGTCGACCGGGAGTTCAACTCCCGGTCCGGTGAAGATGGCCTCACCCACTCGACCAGGCCCACTAAAGCCATCGGCCATCTCCCATCTTGTCCAGAGTTGTTGGGGATGTCGCTCATTTTGAGTTGCATGTATTCGTATCGTGCGAGTGGTGTGTTAAGTTAGAAGTTTTTGGTGTCCATTGTGAAGAACTTTGATCCATCCGTTAACACTATGCTGTTCCAAAGTAGTTTGACTTTGAGTAGATCGGCTGTTGGTGTGCCGCAGTCCATATCGCAATTTATTCTGTCTCCCCCGACCGTCATTCTAACTCTGTTTGGGTCTTCTTTTTCGGGTCGGAAATTTGCACATATCCTTGCATAGGTTGTGTCCTTGTGCCTGTCTCTTGGGATTTGATGCTTGTGAATAAAGAATAGGGTATTCGTGCCTTCCACTCTACCTTTCATGCCTTGCGCCAATCTTCCGACTTCATTGCCGAATCCTTTGCCCCAGATCTCTTGATGTTCTGGGCGTTTCATGAGCTGCCGATACTCGAGCATTTCTCCACTTGCGTCCATCACAGCTCCTGCCATTTCACACAACAACTGGATTGGGAATCTTCGTCCTGCGAGACTGCTTGCCTTGATGGTTGCGCTGCTCATTTCACACGCCATTAGCATGGCCTCTTGGGTTACCGACCGTGTTGCTTTTGCTTTTCGGAGTCGAGTGTTGGCCGCTGGGATATCTACGTTGCTGTAGTCGGGTATTATTGGTGGTGGTCTTCGGGTCATTGGTTTTGACGCAACAACTGCTTCCGTTGGATACGCGACAATCTTCCTTGCCTCCACCCTTGGAACTTGGCTTTCCCCCACCCTTGGAACTAGCTGAATCCTGTTTCCTTTTTGCTCTTTGGATTTCTCTTTTGCTTTATTTGCTGCTATTGTCTCAAATTGCTCGCACATTCTCTTTAACAGCTTTCCAGCTATATCCTACTTGGCAGGTTCTTTTTTTGATCAAGAATCATGACTTTGGCAAAAGTTGCATTTAGTGTGTATTGCATGTTGATTTTGAGTCTTTGTTGTCTACTTTTGAAGAAAGTTTATCGAAGTTGGGAAGAACGTTGACTCTAAGTAGATACTCTAGCCGTGCCTAGCTGTACCCGGCAGTATTGCCGGATGGTTGTGCCACCAGTCATAGCTTCTTGCTCCGGCTTTGTCATCTTGAGTTCGACTTCGGTGATGTCGTACTTCACAATTCCATCTGGATCATCAGCTCTTCATCAAGCAGACTCATGGTGCTTGTGCTTGTAGCGTTGATAATACATGGCTTTTAATAGCCTATAACTATAGTGATGTACCGTGGTTAGTAGAGAATATTAAGGATGTGTTTTGTACATGGTGTTGTTATATTAATTGTTAATTGTCGTATGTTAGTTAATGGTTCGTGTTCCTCGATCAGGGTTCAGGGTACAGTTTGCACGAGGATCACCTGATCGCTAAACAGGACCATACCATAACGGCGCGTGCTGGGCGCGCCTCCAATTCCTGCTCTCGCCAGTACCGGTATCATTCTTATTGCCCCGTATCAACTTGCTATGCTCTTTGGTCTAAAGATGTACATGCACAGTGGCCGTACCCGTTTCAAGTACATCATCAGAATGTTGGAGGGTAGTAGGTGATACAGATACAGAATTTGTGATCGTGATAACGCCACGGATGGTGGTATAAGGGCAAGTTGTGGGGGTTAAAGGAGAAGGGAGAGGATCAGGGTCGAATGATACCGTACTGGTGCGTGCTTACTGACGTGTCACTCAGAGCTAATGAATCTCAGGAATATTGGATACTTCCAGATATCCCCATTTAGTGTACTGGCTGCAGAAAATATGGTGGGGTTCTTTCTTAATTTATGAGGGAAAAGCCCTGACAAACGGATACGCATTCGATTCCGTGATAGATCGTTTAGCTAGGACTCCCAACTGGAAGTCTGCACAGTTGAACCTTTTGGATCCTAGATCGTGAGGAACCCACCAAAGGAAGCTTGGATTAACGTAATCAAGCTCATAAGGAAATTAATTGACCAATGTAACGTAACTGCCTAACAGCATGATCTTTCACCATATCTCAGGGTAGACCTCCAATGCAACCTGTGCAACGGCAGCTGAATAGCGTCGCGAAATAACTTTGGCAGCTTTGATAGCGTTACTGGTAGTAGAGTAAGAAACGGAATTGTCCATCCGTTCACAATCCAGCTGAATTTGGCAAACCAAAGCAAGCGTCAACTACAAAAGAACCGGAGCCCCGTCGAGGGCGAAGGTCGGACAAAGAGAAGAAACCAATTTGCTCGCGGAGAGAATCATCGAATTACAATCAACGTGGATCGAGATCAAGTATGAGACATTGTCCATCGTACAACACGCGCGCGTTCAGTTTTTTCCTTTCTTTTCTAATCTCAATTTCGAATTCAATTATCGAGAGAAGGCTTTAGACGACCAACGCAACGCGTCGGCAGGAATTCGGCAAATATCTCGCGGCGGCAGCAAAATCACATCGTTGTACGGCGTAATAATCTCACCTGTCAGTTACATCAAGAACTCCACCACAGTTAATGTGTCTCCCCTGAGGCGAAATTACAATCAATCTCAACTCTCAACCCATGGATAATCCATCCTCGCGTGGAAGAAAGAGAGCTGGCGATCAGCCTTCCGGACGGTGGGCTGCCAGAGAGGACTTCGTTGGACTGCCAGAAGGACCTCAAGTCGGCTGCGTCATTGGGCTAACATATGGTCCTTGAGTTGACTGCGTCATTGGACTATCAGATGTACCTCAATACAGCTGCTGAAATCAGAAAGGAACAAATAGGAAGTGGGACACTTTAATTGTGTGTTGTCTAAATTATCGGAGGAGGCAAATGCCACTGTGGGCATTAATGGAATTTAGGGTTGAATAGGAAATGCTTCAATGACTATGAAAGTTGGACACTGACAAATAGTAAGCGAGCAAAAGTCAGATAATGCCGTGCCCAACTGGTTCCGATCTAGACATCTTCCCAATATGTGATGGTGAGGGTGAGGGGGCTCAAAAGATACTAGAACAATAGGCAAAGGGACAATCCGGTGCAATGATAGCCGTACCTCCCAGGATGGTTCTTTGAGCAAGATATATTTTATATATCCTGTGTTTGCCTTACCTCTTGAAGAAGGATATGGAGCGAGATGGGGGATGGGAATAAAGTATTCCCTGTGAGCATTGAGCATCTCACTCCGCTCAAAAGCACATCCTAGTTTTGAGTGAGCCGCAGGCACATACCCCTCTATTTTTAATTTGATATAAAAGTGGCAGCCATGATATTTTTCTTATTATCATTACCAATACAAATTCAAGAGGGCTATTGGTTATTGGTGTTGGTGTCATCAAATTGGCGTGGATAGTCTGGGGTGGTAGTGGTAGTTGGTAGTAATAGTAACGCCAAACACAAACTCGGACGACTACACTATGTAAGGGCCACTACGGAGAGGATGCTACTAACACTTACAAGGAGCATCACATCATCAATAGACAAAACCAAGTCAAAATGGTCAAGGGCTAGCTGCTTCTCTGAGCACATGCCTCCTGAGAGAGATATGTAACGTTTGCAACTTTTCTGTGTGCCTTAGACGCCCCCGTACTCCACTTCAATAAGTAATATGATATGGAACAATACTGATTATTGACGCAGAAATAGTCTACTGCAACATGCCTAAAAAGCTAGATGTATACTCCAATCTCTCAGAGAGAGTATGGGTTGCGGCTGTGAATTAGATAGGAAGATGTCAGTGTTACCACTGTTACAATATTTTTGACGTCTGTCCTTCACAGTGCACCAACAACCAACACACCTCTGCCAACAACTACCTACCAACGATAGTACCAATACGGTGCACGCGCGCTAGGTGGTATGGTACCCCAAAAAAATAATGTCGCCTCCGCCCCTACGATACCCTACTCTTCCTCCGCTCTGCACACTGCACCACAATCACAATCGGCAACCGAAGCCATAGCCCATAACCACAAATCAAACACCAAATACACCTTTACTGGTATTTTGTTGGATTGGTCTATTACTCAGAGGTGAGCAGCTTTGTGTGAGAGACAGGGGGGAATCATAATCATAGAAGAGGGAAATATAACGCAACAACATAACTTTTAGATCATGAATCGACGTGTAGGAGGCGGACGAGGAGGAGGACCGTCATTCGACGGTGGCGGCAGAGGAGGAGGAGGCGGCGGTAGAGGTTTTGGACCAGGAAGAGGAGGACGAGGCGGTGGTCCAATGGGACCAGGAGACTTTGTACCAATGGGAGGAGGAGGAGGACGTGGCGGCGGTGGCGGTGGCATGTCTCACTACGGACCGGCGGCATCCATGATGGACGGTCCATACAACGGACCAGGAGGAGGAGGGAGAGGAGGAATGGGGGGTCCACCTCCACACATGATGGGTGGAAGAGGCGGCCCAGGTCCTGGCAGAGGAGGAATGGGACTGGGAGGGCCTATGATGGGACCGGGAGGAAGAGATGGACCGGGACCAAATAATAATCATTATGGTCCACATGGAGGAGGAGGGGGTAACTTTTCACCAGGAATGCGTGGACCAGGAGGAATGCCACCGCCTCACATGATGGGAAGAGACAATCGAGGCCCTCCTCCGCCTCCCCCGCCTCCACGAGGAGGAATGCCTGGTGGACGTGGTGGACCAATGGGAATGGGACCTGGTCCAGATTTTGGACGGGGTGGTCCAATGATGCACCATCAAGGAGGAGGGCCGCCTCCTCCTCCGCCAAGACATGGACATCCAAATCAAATGAATGGCCCAGGACCAATGAATGGCGGCCCAGGGCCCATGATGGGAGGTCAATCTCCATTTAACAACGGTCCATCTCCACATCATATGCAAATGAACATGCAAGGGGGGCCACCGCCGCCGCCACCTCCGCCAGGAGGTCCTAGAATGCATCCACAACAGATGCACCCGAATCAAATGCATCCCAATCAGGGGTCACCATTCCAACATCAAAATGGCGGGCCTCCAAATAATAATATGATGAGGCCTCCAATGAATGAACAGCAGCAACAACCTCCTCCGTATGGACAGGGATATCCACAGCAGCAACAACAGCAGATGCACCATCAGATGGGTCATCAACAGCAGCCAATGACTCCTCAGCAGCAGCAACCTCAATATCAGCAACAGCAATATCCACAGCAACAGCAGCCTCCGCCAATGAACATGCAGCAGCAGCAGCGGCCGCCTCAGCAATATCCAATGCAACAACAGCCTCCGCCACAGTCTCAGCAGAACAACATGCAGCAACCGCAACAGCAACAAAGAGCGGCTCCACCAGCTGCAGCTGCTCCAGCAACTCCCTCCAAAGACAATGCATGGACCGAACACAAGTCACCCGCGGGTGTTCCATACTATTACAATACCGTCACGGGAATTTCTACTTATGAACGCCCTCCAGCCCTTGGAGGTGCATCCTCTGCTGCTTCTACTCCATCCAAACAAACTCCATCCTCCGCAGCGTCAAGTGCGTCCAAAGCCAAAAAATGGACAACGTACACGGACGAAAACACTGGCAAAAAGTATTATTCGGATGGAGCCACCACCACTTGGACACGACCCGCCGAGATGCCCCCCGAAGAGGACGAGACTCCATCCAAATCAAAGCTCAAGCGTGGGTCATCGCACGAAGGCGAAGATACTCGTAAACCCAAAAAGAAGAGGAGCGACAAGAAGGAAGAGCTATCCTTGTACGCCTCCAAAGCCGAGGCAATAGCCGCGTTCAAGGGTTTATTGCTAGCCAAGGACATCGCACCCACAACGAAATGGAATGATGTGTTGAGGATATGTCAGGATGATGTACGATGGGAGGCGTGTTCCACTGTCGGGGAGCGTAAGCAGGGTTTGGCAGAGTATCAGACGAAACGTGCCAATGAATTACGTGACGTGAAACGCCAGGAGAAGGTTCGGGCCAAGGAGGCTTACCAAAGACTATTGACGGATGTATTACCCACCTCCAAATCATTCACGCCTGGCACATCACGGTTCATGGATGTTAGAGATTCACTTAGCAAGGATGATCGATTTTATGCAGTGGAGGATGAGACTACACGTGAAGAATTATTCTATGAATGGGTGGAAGAGTTGAGAAAGAAGGAAGAACGGAGTAAGAGGAACAAGAAGAGGGAGGCGAAAGAGGGTTGTATTAAATACTTGAAGGGGAAGGAGGAGGAGAGCAAGTTGAGCTTTGCTAGCACTTGGTAAGTCCTATCTTGTGTTATTGCACATCTCATGTATTGGTCGTGATTGTACGTTCTCTGCAAATCCGTTTTGTGTGCTCTTATTCATGCGGTCGCTAACAACACATATATCCTAATCTACACATGAACACAGGAGCTCTTTCATGACATCCCTAACAGAAGCCGAAAAATCCGATTCACGCTTCGCACTATCCCCTCACATGTCCGAAACGGACCGTCAACTTTACTTCTCCGACTTTGTAATCGAACTCCAAAATGCCGAGGACGAGAAACGTCGTCGGATACGCGATGCTCGACGTCGTGCTGAGAAGGCACAGCGTGATGCCTTTCGCGAACGATTGGGCGAGTTGGCCAAGGAGGGGATTCTCACTCCCGAGACACGATGGAGGGGCGTGGAGGATAGAGTGTCGAATGATCCGACGTATGAACCAGTCGCGGCACAGGGTAGGGAGGTTGCCAGAGAGTTGTTCGAGGACTTTGTGTATGATTGGAAGGAGGAGTATCGGAGGGATAGGATTACGTTGGGTAGAGTTTGGGAGAAGAGCAAGAAGGAGTTTGTGTTTGATGATAAGGCCAATGTAGAAGAATTTGGCAAGATGCTGTTAGAGTCATCGGCGGGCTCGCCAGACTTGTACGGGGAGATTCGTCGCATATCGAATCGTGAAAGTTCATTGCCGTCGAGTATTGCCCTGTTTTTCAAGGAGCTTAGAGTCGATGCCGAGGCTTCTAATAATGGAAATGGCAAGAAGCGGGGTAGCTTGTCAGGCAAGGGAGACGAGTCGAGCGAAGATGAGGGAGAGATTATTGAGGATGGCGAGGTTGGCGAGGAGGACAAGGAATCGTGATGATGCATTTTGCTGTTCTGAGATTTCTTATGATGCATTCATACATTCACATAGGTAGAAACGGGGACACAACATCCTTTACGGATTTGGTTGGTAGCACGGAACTTAAAGGTGAGGCTGCAACACAAATCCTGTTAGGATGAATAGTGAGGGGATTGAAATATGCAAGCCAGGGGGGGACTTGCTCTAGGGTCGAGGGGTTGCAGGGTGCAACATTTTTTTGCTAACTGGGAAACAGAGTTGGCAAATTTGGGGGCTATGTAGTGCCCATCATGTTGAGGGGCGGAAGAGGAAGTTGGCATTTAGATACGGACCAAAGCCTGGCCCGTTCATGAACTGGGAGATATATATTTATTGTGTTTCTGCAATAAGTTTGGATATGATCAGGCCTTTGTGTACTGATGTGTTCATGTGAGAGATAGACTTAAGTGTTTTATCTGTTGGGATAGGGGCTGGGGTTCAGCTATTTACGACAGGCATTAGGGGACATGCCTGTATTATGGGAGGTCTGGCTAGTGGGCGTCCATTTAAAAGCTTTTCATCTTTTACATTTATTGACCTTATCGTATTACTTGATCTTGAGAGCTGGCTAGCTAATCCTGTCCTGTGGCTTGTCAGCTTAGCTCATCCGTTCCTGCTCAGCCATCATCTTTTTGTTCTTGTGACAAATCATTTGCATTTCAGTTAGCGCTGTGCAGTGTGCGCGGAACTACTGGATATGGCTGCGGCCGGGTGCACTACACTGAGGACACTATTGAATTGTTATGCTTATCGGTGGAAAAATCTAGTCAATGAATTGCTTGCGGGCCTTGCTTTTACCTACTTCCCCAGGCGTGTTGGGTTGCATGATGCTTCTTGTCTCGTTATTATTTTGTATTTTCTTTGACTGTTCAAGACGTCACTCTGTCTTTCCCAAGATTCGACTGACTGGCAAAATTGTCAAAATTTTCTTCGGTGCAATGATAGCCTTTACCTCGCAGAAATACTTACAATGAAAAAAAAGAGACTCAACCCCGCCCTGTTGAGAATGTGGTCAACTTCCTGTTTATTTTGGTAGGTCACTCAATGAACCCCCTAGCGCCATGACGAGTTTTCTTGACCTTGCTACCTCATAGTTATTATTGTTTGCTCATAATACACTCAGAGAATAGAGAATGTTATTTCATTGAAAGCTGATTGAAATCACATTTTTATAAGTAAAATAGATACTGACTGAAATAACCCACAAATTTAGCTTGCTACTTATTAACTCAGCCAAGTATGAAGTTGTGTGTGTGTAACTTGGCCTCCGAAGGACGAGAATCTTACCCACGTATGATCTATCAAGATCTCGGGCAGTGTTTCCTCGCCTCCTAGGCTCGTGTGCTTTAGACATTGGGCTAGCCGATCGGCCACAACTAAAGTCCATAGGTTGTTCCCACCAATAGGTGTGTCTGGTCCCGCGTGCCTATCTTTGATTTATGTATGATGGGATGCCTACGCACCTGCACATAATGTTCAATTGTGTGCAAACCCACTTCCTCCAACGTCAATGTCGACGATGGGTAGTTCCACTCTCCTGTCTGCGGGTCCTTCCTGGGCTTATGTTCCCTTGCCATCCGGTATGTAGTGCGAACGAGTGGACAATCTCGTTTCTTACTCTACTACCAATAACGCTACTGAGCTAC
>JALLAU010000874.1:0-12277 GCA_036939495.1 Thalassiosira hispida
ACACCCCATAACCGAGCAAAAGCCGGTTGAGTATCGGGTGGCACCCGAGTACCCCACACCCGTCTTTCCACACTTTCTTTGGTACTCAACTGATACTCTACCCGACCTTTTTCACTGGGGTACTGTCCCTGGTCTACGGCCTTGCCGCAGGCCTATCGCTACCTGAACTTGGAAGTTGGCGATAGTTCTGACGGCGGCCAGACTCTCAAGATTGTGGGTTGGTCTAGGTTGGTCTGCGGATAGCGGGAGCGAGCCCGCAAGATTTGTTTGCACGGCAAGCTACGGCAAGTCTCTACTGCTTGCCAGAAAATTAGATTGCAATGCTACCAGAGCAATGTCAAAGAATGATAGTATTGTTTTCCACGAGATCAATGAGATGGAGCATGTCGACTTTCTCACACAATGGTCATGCTCCCATACCTCATTGAAATTCAACATCCTGATGTGCCATATTATGGTGTATTGGATTGCATCAAGTATTCACTGTCAAAGGCATCTTGCATGATGATGGTCTGTTTTTTTGTCACACGTTGTCGATGCGTTGCTTCACGTTGCTACCTTGTATTGCAATGCAATATCATTGTGATAATTGTGGCGTAATGTATGCTGCATCTAGTATGCACTGGCATGTGAAATGGGTACTCATAATATTATTCCGCAGAATGGATTTAGACAGTTGGCGCGTTAGAATTACATATAGTTTACATGTTACTCCTGATTTTCAACTGCTAGATGACCGACATTGCCGCTATGCCGCGCATCAAACAATCAGTATTTCTTTCAAATCAAGATGCAGAGTTTATCAATTGCCACGATTCAGCATCTTTGTGAGATGCATGGTGTGTTCTATTGCATCAATATCATCTTGATATTATGTTGCATGTTTAGGATGGTCTGTTTTTTTGTCACGCATACAATGTTATGTTGCCTCACGTTGTTACCTTGTAATGCAATTTAACATGTAGTGTATACTGCATAGAGTATTCAATGTCATTGGCATAATCAATTACAACCAATATAATTAGCAGAATGGGTAGGCACACTATAATTACATGTTATAGTTTACATGTTACTACTTACTTTCAACTAATTGATGGCCATTGCGTAGGCCTCTCAAACAATCAATGTTACATTCACAAATTAAGAGTTTCGCATGTTCTGTTCTTTAGGTAAAATTGTTCTTCTTGGCAACCCTCTTCGCTGCCAAATGTTCTTGATCCGTCTTCCTTAGGTCTTCACGGTACTTCATCTCTTCCTCATGCCCGATCTTTGGCTTGTACCAATTGCCTGGCTGTTGAAGTACGAAGCGCTCTTGAAAGTCTGGGAACCAACGGTAGAACTTTCTCTTGACAGACAGAACCTTGGTACATTTTCCTGATTCCTTTGGTGTACGATTGCGGAGGCACTTGGTAGGTCCGTAGACTCGCATGAGCCGCTTCATTTCCTCGAAGGACACCCTTGGTTCACGCTTGGACTCCTTTCGCTTCGCAGCACGTTTCTTTGGCGGCAGCTTTCCTTTTGTTCTAAGTTGGCAGGCAGAGCTGAATTCGGACACTCTTGATTGGTCGTCCTCTACAATGTTTGGTTCTTCGGTGGCATCCGCATTTGTAGACGACGGAGTCGGCTCGTCGTCTACGTCCACGCGGGTATTTTGATCTTGGCCCATAACAAACACATGCCCCATTGCGCATAGAGACATGGCCGCGTCGGTGTCCTTCTCGGGCAGCATGGTGCCACCAATGACCACCGGAGCACTCATAGTCTATCTTGTGGAACGCGTGGGCTTGGGTAGAATATTATGACAAATCAATCGAGAATCGAGGTGATGGAGGGATGGTTGCAGTCGATAGCGTGGAATGATACGAATATAATGAGCATTTTATGTCCCTGGATGATGGCCAACAATTGACATAATGAAGAAACATGATGGGATACCTTGAGATTGCACGCGTGTCGATTTCTCTCAGTATTTCTCACTCTTCTTCTAGTAAGTATCGTATCTGGCTTCATAGAGGTCTCTATTGTAGGTATCGTATCTCTAGATAGAGGGCATGCAATAGGGAGTACAAAGCTGAATGTGTCTTGCCCTAGATATCTATGTGTCTTGACAAAAATGGAGCTTCTCCTCTTTCTGAAGGGAATAGGAGGCGACACGCGGCGTGATTTCCTTGCCTTCTCAGATTGCTACGATACCTACCTCTAGGTACGATACGGGCGGTGAATCTTAGGCCAGCCCACACTATATTACCCAGTGAAAGAATCCAAATCTCGATATATTAATCAGGGTCTTGGTTGTGATTTCACCGAGGTCTTTACTATGACAAGTATCCTCTACTAATTCCAGCCATCGTAAGATCTTTTTGACTCTTTCAACACGATCTTAGTGACACTTTCCGCTTTGAAATATTTTACATTCAGCCTTGTACTTTGCGCGCGCGCTGCTTCGCCTACGCCTGTCGCCTGCCAATAAAATAGATAGCAAGGCAAGGCGAACAACGTGGCCCGGCCCGATTTGTCCACTGCTTCGCAAATTTTGTTCCTCCACCCCAATTTCATCGACAAAGGCAGTTCTAGTCTGATTCAGGTCATTTGCAACGATTTATCATTATCTACCTTGTTCGGTCAAGCTCTCCTCTCTCAACAGCATTGTGAAGTCTACACTCTGTCTCTGCAAGATCGCATTGTTTGCACCGTTCGCCGGCCATCAAAAATACATATAAACATGAAGCCTACTAGCGCGAGGGGAAAGTCAATGAACAAGAGCGGCGCCAAATACAATGGTGTCACTTTGCCCAAGGATGCTACACAGCGACGTCGCATGCGCAACATGCTCTCGGCCCAAGTCCACCGAAAGCGCAAGCAAGACGCCCTCAACACCGCCAAGCAAGAATGCGATGTCTGTGATGTTGAGATGCGCAAGTTGCAGACGAAATTGATCGAGGTGAGTTTCTCCATTGAATCAAGGGAATAATGGAAATTGAACGGTCGATTGCCTCGTCTGTTAGAACCACATCGCTCACTGACGCCTATATCACTTTGTTTCAACTGTTCTTCTTTGCAGACGAGAGCCAAGGCAGCTTCGCTACAAGCCATAATGGACGCCATTCAACTTGAATGTGGATCCGAGGCTATTAGCCACATCCTCGAGAAGTGTAAACAACAAGCAGGAGGTGCTAGCACGACTGTTCTTCAGGTCCTGCACACGACTATCCCTGCGAAGATCACCTACCAGTCCCCACCAAGAGCCAGCAGTCCAACCATCGCCAAGTCTGTGTCTTCTGAATCTGACAACCATATATCTGAAGATGAAGAGTCATCCCTTGGTTTTGGTTGCTTCAAGGATGATCTACTCCTTGCCTCTGTGTAGGATAGTATTGATTCATGAAGATGTGGTAAGCGAATATCAAGAACGACGGGATGACAACAGTTAATACTTGTGCCGCTGGGTATTTTACAACCAGTGCTGAGGTGTGAGGCTTCCATTGCATATTTTATATAGTATCGTAGTTAATAATGTTTGAATAGGACACAGTTTTGTATTTTTAACTGATTGTTAATACTATTATTCAATATTCTTTCTTCTATCATAATAGATACTCGGGATGGGTGGCAAGTATTTTTGCATGGAGGTGTCGGTAATGATATTGGAAAATACATGCACATTGTTCCCAGAGAGTGTGTGCCGTTATCGTATGGCGGGTTTTCGGCTGTCGGAGTAGAGATAGATCATTTTTTGGTACAGTACGTATCTGAATAAATTTCAAATAATGAAAATGTTAAGGTGAATGAAGTATTATCAAAGTATATCTGTTATTGGTTTTCCCATATAACATGAGATATCGAACACGCTCCATTCTCTCTTGTAACTCCACTCCCAGTCACTGTAACATCTACAGCTACACCGCTTTCACCATTATTTGAAGATATTTTGGCTTCTTTTGGTATCTCCAATCGAATGCAAATATCCTTCTTGAGATAAGATGCCACACCCTTGACTTGGGACACATTGCTTTTTGGCATGGATGCATCGCCCACGCGAATGCTTAGATCAGATGTCATTTTGCATTCTTTGTCGCCACGTTTTTCATTCACTTCGCATAGTACTACTGCATTATAATACTTGGACGCAACATCTCCATCATTTGGTTTTGTTCTGCCATGGCCACCCTCATAGGGCAACCAAAGCTTCAATGTTCCAGAGGATGGTATGCCATACAATGCCGTTTTCATGTCAATGTACCCTAAACCACCATACTTTAGCACTTTCACTTTCGTATCCCGTTCTAACTTCCCAACATCCATTACCCAACCATCATTAAACAGTGCATCATCTCGCGTTTTAAGCATGTCTTCTTCAACCTTCGTGACTCCAGATTGTACAACAGAATTCATATCACCAGATATATTGGGCAAGAAAGATGTCCGACATGATACATGATTCATGTGCCATTGATCTGCCTCTGATTTAGTACCATGCAATAGTGATGCCGCACCCGTCTTGCTAACACCTGTAACTGGAGGAGGAAGCACAACTTCGGTTGTTCCAGCATGTTGTTCCTGTGTAAGTATTGGATCTCTCCAATTCTTATCCTGTTCCATCACATCCAATGCAACATCCAACGCATCCAATATATGCATTGCCATCATCCATCCCATCAACTCATGCTCCATCTTCTTGGGATGCCATGGACTTTGTCCCGGCGCTCCCTTGGGGGCACCCCACTCATCCCACTTTTTCAACCCTACCGGTCTCTCCGCTTCCGCCAACTGTAACAACGTTTTATCCACAGCATCCCTGCCCCCCAAAGCCACCGGATCAGGCAATGCCCCCAAATCCACATATGTTTGCAATAAATCCAACCGTGGTCGTTTCATATCCAACAATACAAACAATGGTGGAGATTTTGGCATCATTAACGATTGCCTCACATAGCTTTCCAATCCAGATGCGCCATTCCCCTCATTCATGCCATAGTCCCAACTGACCAAATCGGCATCTTCGCCCAAAAAGTTGGAGAGGCACCATCCGTAGGGGAAGGAGGGTATACCCCCAATGGCCGAGTTTCGTACCGTCAATTTGATATTTAATGGTGGTAATTGTAGTATGGGCGATAGGACCTTGTCGAGTACGAATGGGTAGGATTGTTCGAGATGATTCCCTCTTCCGACGGTTACGGAATATCCGGCGAATGCCATTACGAATTCTGCTTGTTCGGTGTGCTGTTGAGAGGATGTTGATGTGGATGAGGCTTCGTGGCGTACTATGGAGCTCAAGAATCGATTGGCAGTTGATCGGACTGAACCTCCGTCATTTTTTGCATTGCCACTTTTATTCTCAAATGTGCGCAATCCCTTTTTGAGCATATCCATTGATATTTTCTTCCCACCATACCTCGTATAAAATTCATCTCGTAGTTGCGATATTTTGTCACGAGCCGAAGATATTTCATTGGGATCCACTGCTGGTATATTCTTTGGCAATTTCAATAATGATAATGCAGGTCCTCCTCGAAGGCCACTACTTTCACTCGCAGCCTCACTATTTCTACTAATAACAACGCTGCTGCTACCATCAACGTCAATACCATCCGTCGTTATTGTTATTGGAGTAGTATCCAATTCGGGCGCATTAACAACAGCTAACGCATATATAAACCATGCGGCTGCCAATAGCAATAACACTTGAATAGTTCGGAGGATGATGACATCTGCTGTGGACGACGAGGCCGATACTGAATAGGGATTGATTGTTTTTGCCTTGATGGGTGCGCCGTAGGTTTTAGCGCGCCCTCGTGATGGCAACGGCGTGATGACATTGTTGTGTGATGTGTCGGCATTGGTGTTTGATGGCCGTGCTCGTCGATGGATTTCCATTTTTATGGTTTAATTTCAGGTGATGAAAGTGAAAGTGATCCGTTCTGCCTATGCATACGATAGCCTATGCACTATGCATGCCAAATTCTTCCACTCCGTTAATTTGCTGCCAGTCGCTTCTGCCCCCCCGAACGAACACAGAAATTATGTGATGGGTGATGGCCCAGCTCTCTTGGTACAATACCGATACAACTTTTAGATCCAATGATGCTAATGGTCGGTGGTGGTGGTCGGTAGGTGTAGGTGTTGTGGAGCATTTCCGCCGCGTGTTGTTCCGCTTTTTTGCTGGCCCACGAACAAAAGGTAGAGTTGTACCATGAGCCATAAAATAAGATATCTGCCCATGCGTACAATCCCACTTTCTTAATGAACTGTATCGTACCATGAACGGAAAATTTGATACGTTTGGATGCATTCCACATAGGAACTCATACTTGAGCACGCATGTATGTTGACTGTACCCCAGCGTCGGGGGGAGAAATTTCTACGACTACCTACTTTTCAAGCATTTTCAAGAAGGACAAAAAGTGGATATCAAAGAAACTCAAGAATTTCTGAGATTCTGAACCTTTCTGAACGAACAGCGTCGAAAACAACAACCCGGGCGCCAAAAAAGCCAATGAATCGAGATGTGCGCACGTGCATCTATCCGTTGAAATGGCATGCATCGCTATAAGTATATAGATATAGAAATGAGGTCAGGAGGAGATGAGGTAGGGTCAGTGCAGGTCGTGCAAAAGCGAACAATAAGAACCACGCATTGTGCCTCTTTCAGATCACTCAATCGATAAACCTTCGTTATACAAACGAAAAGACCAATCATAGGACGTCAGTACATATCGTGCCAAAGCTATTCAAGAATCATATTGCCAACAAAATCATCATAACTTCATCATCATAATAGACAAACATTCCATTATTGTCAACAACCAAACCAACAGCACCAACATTCCACAGTCAACATGTCCTCCTCCAGCGACGACGATGAATCCATCCCACCACCCCCTCCGCCGCCTCCACCCATGCCACCATCCGCAGCCGCCGAAGAAGAGCTCGAAATACAAATGACACCCGTCCTCGAAAAGATGGATGTCGAGCGAGGCATGCCACTCGAACAAGCCGCACGAGGCTCTACCAGTCCGCCCTCGCCAACTTCAAGCCGTGCCTCAAGTGCCTATGGAGGGGAGCAGATCGAATTGAACTTAGATGAGATCGGACCTGATATTGGGGGGAGTGGACATGGCAGTGTCGATGCAGGTGTCATTTCCAACGATGGTACTTCCTCCAATGGCAAGAGTAGAAAGAGCAAGTGTCTTATTTTGGCAGCCGCCATTCTAGTTATTGGCGGGGCCGTGGGTGTGGCACTGGGCGTCACACTCGGCAAGAAGGACGGACCCGACAAGGGTGCTAGCGAGAGTAATGCTGGCGAGAATGACGCAGTAAGTGCTGCCGCAGACGATGCAGATCGAGACCTTCCATCCAGTACTACAGCATCTCCTGCCGGACCACCCGTCTCGGAACCAAGCGTGATAAGCGAACAGTTCATCGACGCAACAAAACCCCCGACACCCTCGGATGCAGTTTCCATTGCCAAGGAGGAAGCCGCCCTAAAGGTCCTCGAGGCCAACCTTCCCGTCGAATCCTACGATGCCGTCAGTGATGCTAACAAACTAACACCCCAAAATGATGCATTGAATTGGGTTCTTTATGAAGATACGTGGCCCCACGACTGGGCCGCGTTGGCCGAGGGTGACGAGGATGCCGAGCACCACTTTATGCAACGGTATACGGTCGTTACATTGTATGCTGTTCTAGGTGGGGAGAATTGGAGTAGACAGGCAAATTGGAAGAGTGGGGTGGATGTTTGTGAGTGGAAGGGTGTTGAGTGCTTTGGTGAGGCGGAAGAGACTGCTGCTGCGGATGCTGAGGCTACCGCGAATGCAGATGAGGAGGCTGCCACTGCTGCCAATGTGGACGGTGGTACAGCAGGAAGTGGGGGACGCACCCTCCGAAAGCTAGGAACATGGACAGAAACGCATACTCTATCATCACGTGCCAACACCAACTCTTCCGGACGCAAGCTCGCCACACCCCGTCTAGATGCAATCAAACGTCTCAAACTATCCAAGAACAAACTCCGCGGATGGTTGCCCCCCGACATATCCGCACTAACCTCCATCGAAGCACTCGAGCTACACGAAAACGACATCATTGGCGAGATTCCACCCCATCTCTACAATATGATTTCATTGAAGACGATATTTTTGGATGATAACAAGTTGGAAGGAACGCTTAGTGAGGATGTAGGTAAATTGGTCAATTTGGAACGGTTGACGCTTAGTGAGAATAAACTTTGGGGACCGCTGCCGGAGGCTATGGGAGAGTTGACCAATCTTTCCATGTAAGTTCATGTATTGACGATTACAAATATATCCTTTGCCTGCTTATTTGCTTTGGGGAATGTTTAGTTGCATGTATGTGCACTTAAACCTTCTTGGTACTCATACCATGCATCTATTCTCTTATTGCACTCTGGCATAATCACAGGCTGTGGCTATTCAGCAACGAAGACATCGACGGCGCCTTCCCCACATGGATTGGCAACCTCGTAAACATGCGCTCCCTCGCCCTCTTCCTCACCAACATTTCCGGTCCCATCCCCGCCACAATCTCCAACTGTCAAAAACTCGAACAAATCAAGATGGAAAATTGCAAGCTCTCCGGCGATACCTGGCAGGCGCTCTACGACATTCCCGCTCTCCAGGTACTGGGCATTGCGGGAAATGACGAGATTACCGGAACACTCTCTGGAATTGAAAAGTTGATCAATTTGAGAGAATTGTACACGGGTATGACTGGCATGACTGGTCCTATCCCCGAGGAGATGGGAACGATGAAGAGTTTAAGGTTTATCAAGAGTGATGGGACGCAGTTAACTGGAGTTTTACCAAGTAGTTTGGGTGATTTGACGGAGTTGGAAGAGTTGGACTTTGCGTTGAATCAGTTGGATGGGGCGTTGCCGGAGTCGCTTGGGGGGTTGACCAAGTTGGAGAGGGTTGCTTTGTATGGCAATGGTGAGTAGTTTATAGTATATTGCTTTTTTCGTGTGTCGTCATGTCTTATATATCGTCCATAAGTCCAATAACTTGTGTATCTCAACAATTGATCATTATATCTTTTATAGCTTTCACCGGAGCCCTACCCGAATCGATCGGCAATTGGGAAATCGTCAAATACGTCGACATGTCGGAAAATTCCTTCTCTGCCGAATCCGGCGGCCTCCCTTCGACCATCGGCAATTGGAAAATGTGTGAATGGGTGGCATTTCACAATGCTGGACTCGGCGGTGTATTACCCGCCGAAATTGGACAAATGGAAGCGTTGGAGGTGTTGATTTTGAGTCAGAATAAGAAGGAGGGTGTGGAGGGCAGTGGAATTGAGGGTGGTATACCGCCGGAGATTGGTGGATTGACAAGGTTGAAACAGTTGGTCCTTGATGAGAATCGAATGACTGGTGAGTTGGGTGTCGTCAATCTTGGATATGTTGTGGATACTTGAATTTTGTGTGCACTGTACTCATTTGCACCTTTTGGTTTATTATCTTCGTCATTTTTCAATAATGTAGGAGCTGTGCCCGCAGAAGTCGGTCTACTCTTGGAACTTAAAATTCTTAGCCTAAAGGCTAATACGTTCACTGTAAGTATCTCTCAATTGCCGTTTGGCGTCTTATGCTTACTTTCAACCCTCGATTCTAACAGAAGTATGCCAATGTCTTACTTCCTTCCTCTCCAGGGAAACTTGCCAGCTGAGATTGGATCACTCTCTAATCTAGAGTACCTCGACGTGGAACAGAACAGATTCGAAGGTGCTCTGCCGGCGACTCTGGGTAACCTTGCAGACTTGGAGGTGAGAAGTTTTCAAACCTACATTTTCCTGCCATTGTTATATGATCCATCAGAATCGCTGAATAAACTCTATATTTGTTTTGTTCTACGCGCTTGAGCAGGCAATGATCATCCAAAAGAATTTCTTCACCGACATGCCTATTGAAATTGGTAACCTGATGAAACTCGAGAAATTAACTGCGAATGACAACCTGTTTGAAGGCAAGTATCCTCATAACAGATTGCAGACTTTGTTCTTAGATTTTATCCCGTGCCAATTGCTCACTCTGGTTTCTATGATTTTTTCTTCTTTGCATACAGGCCAAATCCCGGATGAAATTACGTACCTGTGGAGATTGGAGGAGTTGAATTTGCAAAATAATTGTGAGTTTTGTTGCTGTTAATGGAAGTTACCATACTCTTCATTCATTATACTGTGTACTCACACACCCCCTTTTCAATAATACCCATGTAGTATTCGACGGTACGATTCCGAACATGATTGGTGATATGGAAAGTCTTAAAATCTTCACGGCCTCGAACAACAGTCGCAGAACAAGCAAAGGCCTAAGTGGTATCCTCCCAGACTCTATCGGACGTCTTGCCAAGCTCAAGACGTTCGACGTTTCGGATAACTCCCTCACTGGTCAAATACCTGCTTCCTTGGGACAGTGCACGAAACTCGAGGTTCTGTACTTGCACCAGAATAGTTTGGAGGGCGACGTCCCACCCGAACTTGGAAACCTCGAGAGCATCACGGAAATGAAACTTGGCGATAACAACCTCGCAGGTGAAGTTCCTGAAGGCTTGTGCAGTGCTGGCACTGGATTAATCCAAGTTGACTGCTCTGTGACTTGTACGGAGGGCTGCTGCACGGAGTATGATTGTGATTCAACTTTTTGATTGAAGTTGTTTGGGGCATGACTAGTAAACTTTTTGTAAAGACATGTATTTAGGTATTAATTTGTTGGAGGGTACCCGCAACGGGGAGCGCATGAAATAGTAAGACAATAGGATTATATTTGTGTACCACTCCATATGGTTAAGTTGTGTAGATGAATAACTTCGGACATGCTCTGAACATTTTATTGTGTGCAGTGGCAGTTGCGCCTCCAGCTTAGTTGCGATGATAGCCACAGCTTGTCTGACAGCGATTTTCTACTGCCTCTACTAGAACTGATTATACATACTATCTGAAGGGAAAGAAGTCGACTATGTCTGAGAAATAATGGAAGTGATCTTTCATTCGTGTAGTTCATAGCCTCTAACTATGTCCTCATCGAATGGACTATGATATGGGGTAGCTGTCTAGTCTAGGTAACGAAGAAGAAGTATGTAGGCATATACAATACAGACAGGAAATGAGCATAGTTACTCAATTTCGTAGAAACAGAAACATCTGATCGAGTCGTCGTTGTAGCTCATACTTGCTGAGTAGTTTGACGAGTTGGCGAATCGATCTAACCAACTAGGTATACGATCAAATGGAATGATAAGAATATAAATCAAAACAAAGATTCTTAATTATTTAAGAGAATGAGTTGTTTGATCTGTTTGTTTTACGTTTTGACCCTTTGACAATCTCAACCTCGTCTCCATTTGCAATTTGAAGCTGGACCTCCAAAGGTAGACAGTCTAACTGACTCAAACTGAGATCCTTTCCGTTCAGATCATCATCCCCTGATTTGATGCATGCAAGCTTAAGCATCCGCCGAACACTTGTCTGGCCCGCGATCTGTATTGGTTTACCACGATTACCTTTTCCCAGGTGTTTTGTTTTGGATTGTTTTGGAGATGATTGGCTAGTGCTTTGAGCTTGATGGCTTGATTTTTTCCCGTACATTGATTTTACTTCCAGCAGAATGTCCTCTGGCAGATTGTGCAACACATCCTGATCAAGTTGACTAAAGGTCGGAATAGATGAGCAGTCTGGTTCAGGGAGGCTGAGAGCAAAAGTAACTTGTTTTGAAGTCTCATCTCCCCCTGATACTTCTTCCTGGCTACTTATATTTGCTGTAGCTTTGCTGTCCTTTTTCAGCCACAAAGATAGCTTTGATGGGCTTGAATTTGAAGAGGTAACTTCTTCATCAGATTTGAGCGAATTGATTACAATCCCCATTCCTCGTACCAATTTGTCTTCGACGCAAAGGTTTTTGTACATCTTCATTGCAGCTGTCGAAATTGTTTCTTCGTCTCGAGTTAATGGAACATCAACACTTCTGGACATGCTATCACAACGGCCATGGCCCAGGAATTTACCTGGCACTTTGGAAGGGTCTTTGCTTTTCATTACTTTGAGGACAAGTTTCGATCCTCTCACACCAGCTCCGGTCATTCTCTTCTGCACTTCCTTCGCCAACCCTTGGATCAGATAGTCCACGCCATACGGGCCATCGAAACGAACTCCATAATTACACTCAGCACCGATAGATTTCCGAACTGCAGGAGTAACTGGGCGATCATCAATTCCGTTGCAGTATTGTACAATCTTTTGTGCCGTGCCTTGGCCAATGACTTCG